>SDVV010002945.1:0-22110 GCA_016164225.1 Gammarus roeselii | reverse complement strand
CCGAAACCCCGGGTCCTCGAGTCCCGCGGATCCCACGAGTACCTCCTCTCCCTGGGTCACCTTCTCTCAACCAACCTCGTTACATATAATACTAATGATAACAAATTTAAAATTCATCACCATGAAAAAAGGGCAGAGAAAAATAATAGAGCCCAAGCAAGAAGAAATAATAAAATACTAAAATAAAGTGTTAATGATCTATAAAATGAATAAGCATCCATCCACCCCAACGTTCGTTCGAAGAACTCAAAACCTTCGAGCATTTGACCATCGTGTGCCCAACTGGTGCCATTTCGTTAGGTTTCATGCATCATGAGACTTCGGCACTCAGGTAAATATCTTGTCTAACTTCAAGTCAAACCCAGAATAAGCTATAAAAACTCTCCTGTTTATAATTGCATCGTTCCGGTAAACGTGATAAGCGACTTGGTGTCCGCTCTGGCACATCACTGTCAGAGCGCGTACCTCTACCAGAATGGGGTGTTTACCGTAATAAAGTGATTAAATTTTCTTTGAAACAAGATCTTAATTTTCTTTGCACAGGTGTTCTTTCCATCCTTCTCCGAGCATTCGGGCAGCGTGGCGGTGCAACCCTGTAAACAGCTCTTAGACTAGAGTCTATGCAACCTGGCCCAGAGACTGATCCTCGGCCAAACCTGCTGTCGATGCACACGCACATGACCGGAATTGTCCGAGAATGCGCTCAGACACAATAACAGCTCACTACCAATTTGTAACAGCTAATAGCATTCACATTGGCTTAGATTCGTGACGGGGATTTCTAGTATGATTGAGTCAATGCCCTTGTGTCACCGGACGTTAACTCGATACCTCATAAGTAGTGCGATAATACACACTGCATTGTACCCTAGCTCTGGCTTAGAGAGAATTTGATTTGATCCTCAGTTTTACCAGAGTCTCAACGAGAATCATAATAGGCTCCCTCGTATGGCTCAATGATCATGGATTCCAGTAGGCTTGTACGCCTCAGTGTGCAAGAAAAAAAAATTCTTTTAAAGTTAGAAAATGTTGAAAGTTTGAGCAATGTCAGACGCACACAGGTGCGCGTAAGAAAAACGCTTAGACGAAACGGAACTCCGCTTCCTATCATTTAGAATTTCAAGAGTAATGTGTACGCAAGCTAGTGCGTACATGTGGCATCGTCGAAACTAGTGTAAGGTTTACGGCTACACGGACAAAGTCAGCTCCGACAACAACTCAACACGACATAGTAGGTCGATTATAGTACACTTCATTAGTTCAGGTAAGACTCAGACAAAACGAATCCTCGCACCAATCATTTAGAACTTCAAGTAGTAGTAGTAGTAGTAATTTGATTTTGTTTTCCACAGGAGTCCTAACGCAAAGTTAATGCAGACCCCCGTAGGGCAATTGAAGAGTGGCAGGGTAGGTGCAGCGTAGATTACGAGTCGGTCCAACGTAGATTCAGAGTAGGTTCAACGTAGATTCAGAGTAGGTTTACCGTAGTTACAGAGTAGGTATACCGTAGTTACAGAGCAGATTTACCGTAGTTACAGAGTAAATTTACCGTAGTTACAGAGTAAATTTACCGTAGTTACAGAGTAGGTTTACCATAGTTACAGATTAGGTTTAGCGTAATTGCAGAGTATGTTTACCATAGTTACAGAGTAGGTTGACCGTAGTTTCAGAGTAGATTTACGGTAGATACCGAGTAGATTCAACGTAGATTCAGAGTAAGTTTAACGTAGATTCAAAAGAGTAGGTTTAACTTAGATTCAGAGTAGGTTTAACGTAGATTCAGAGTAGGTTTAACATTGATTCAGAGTAGGTTTAACGTAGATTCAGAGTAGGTTTAACGTAGATTCAGAGTAGGTTTAACTTAGATTCAGAGTAGGTTTAACTTAGATTCAGAGTAGGTTTAACGTAGATTCAGAGTAGGTTTAACATTGATTCGGAGTAGGTTAAACGTAGATTCAGAGTGGGTTAAACGTAGATTCAAAGTAGGTGTAACGTAGATTCAACATCGATACAGAGAAGGTTTACCGTACATACAGTGTAGGTTTAACATAGATTTAGGAGGAGGGAGCAAAGGTTCCAGGACTCAGAGGGGCCTCAAGTGGGTCCCACAGTTTTTCAAGAGGGTCCCGAAGGGTCTCAAGGGTGTCTCAAAGGGCCCCAGAAGGGTCCAAGTGGGTCCCCCCAAATCCTCCTGGTCTTCCCATTCCCCCGGGTTCCCGAAACCCCGAGTACCTCGAGTCCTACGAGTACCCCCCTTCCCTGGGTCACCTTGTCTCAACCAACCTCGATATATATATTAATAACCAATGCAAAATTTATCATAATTAAAACGAGCAGAGAAAAATTATAGAGCCAGAGGAAGAAGAAATAGTAAAATACTAAAATAAAGTGGTAATGATCTATAAAATGACTGATCATCCGTCCACCCCAAGACAGAACTTCAAGAGTATCATGTACGCACGCTAGTGCGCACAGGTATCATCGTTAAGACTGGTACAAGGTTTGCATCTACACGGGCGAAGTCAGCTCCGACAGCAACGCAACACGATGTTTACAGCTACGCGGTCTAGTTAAGTAGAGATACAATTTTCTTTATTCAGTTAAGATGAAGACTCAGACAAAACGAATCCCCGCCTCCAACCACTCAGAATTCCAGGAGTAATATGCACATGCGACAGTGCGCATAAATAGTATCGTCGAAATTGGTACAAGGTCTATGGCTTCACTGATTAGATCAACTCCAACTGCAACGCATCACAAGGTTTTATAGCTACGTAGTACAGGTTATCCCCAGAAACTACATATGGTCCATGCACGCGCGAGTAAGCACAGACTGAAAAAAAAAACTTTCACAAAATCAAGAACAGGAACTCCCGCACAAATACACCAGCATTATAATACATGACAAAATTATGGATCGTGAAGAAGAAAGTAAGGGCAGGTTCGTCATTGGCAGAAAAACTGCTCAGATTATTGATTTCGCACTTATTGTTCAAGGGGATAGGGTGGGAGGAGGGCACAAGTCTCTTGCGCCCTAAAAGAGCCCGATGAATGCCGGGGGATAACCCAAGTCCCCCGTCTCTTCCCGAGCTCCCCGGATCCTCCGACACCCCTCGTCTCAGCCCATCTCGCCGTCTCGAATCATTTCGACCAGTTTCGGCTCGTCGCGACCAACTCGACTCGACTGATCTCGACCAGCCTCGACGTGGCTCTCCCCCTCTGCTCTAGTAATCATGTGGACTGTAATAACATTTTTCACTCAAGCATTCTAGGGTGGGAGTGGGGTGGCAGAGGTACCTCAGGTCACGAAAGAGCCCGACAAATCCCGGAGGGTAACTCAAGTCCCCCGAGCTCCCCGGGTCCCTCGTCTCAGCTCATCTCGGCTTGTCTCGAATCAGTTCGGCCTGTCTCGGCTCGTCGCGACCAACTCGACCAGCCTCGACATGTTTTGACTGATGACGCACCTCGACCAGCCTCGACGCGACCCTCGCTCTCAGTGCCAGTAATCCGCGGACTGTAATAATTATTTGTTCTACTCCAGCATTTCACATATACACATTTTCCTGTGTATGGGTTTAACAGCGTGGGGAGAGGGAAGCAGGGGTGCCAGTGTTCAGAGGGGCCTCAAGCGGGTCCCAAATTTCTCAAGGGGGTCTTAAAGGGTCTCACGGGTGTCCCAAAGGTTCCCAGAAGGGTGCAAGTATGTCCCTCTAAATCCTCCTGGTCTTTCAAGTACCCCGGGTTCCCGAACCCCCGGGTCTCTCGAGTCTCGTGGGTCCCGCGACTACCCCCCACTCCCGGGTCACCTAGTCTCGACTCATCGTCTCGCCTCGCCAGTCGACTCGTCTCCACTCGTCTCAACCTGCCTTGACTCGCCTCGTCCCCTCTACGCACAGAGCCATTCAAGACTTTCATTCTTCAAGATCCACAGCAACATTTATTCACCTTTTAACCATCAAAACGACTAGCTGTGCTCGGACAGTCATTAGGCGCCCGGGAGAGTGCAAATTCTCCTACTGTAGGTTGGACTAGACAAATTAACACACCGCATAGTCCAGTTAGGGCTTCTGCGGGCGTCTAACGATACATAATTATATAAATAATCCAAAATTGATCACCATGAAAAAGGGCACAGATAAATAATAGAGCCCACGAAATAAGAAAGAATAAAATACTAAAATAAAGTGTTAATGACCTATAAAATGAATAATCATCCATCCACCCCAAGCTTAGAGAAATGAAACTACCATTCTTAAAATAGATCCATATCTTTAACATTTACAATAACAATTTAATCAAAAAAGTTGCATTTATCTGAGATTGCAAAATACTGCTTGAAAAAAATAAAATGCTTCTCACAAAAACAGCCGTGCCTGGCTGAGTACATAAGTGCTAAGGGGTAGCAGCAGATAAGGGGTAGCAGCCTCCAGATAAATAATGCCCGGTTTATCTAAGTTTGAAATCTAAGTTTGATAAACTGCACAAACATATAATATCACAGTTCATGAAACGGTGAACCAATACAAGATTAAGTTACTCGCACGACTTCCAATTCATCGTTGCTGCAAGAAATCAAGACATAATTTAATTAAACGTTCCCTAAGGTTTACATGGCACACGAGAGTGACGGTCGTGACATTCAAATTGTATGCATATTACAGTTACCTGCTAAGCTGGGTGGTGTCTTGGTGTACGTCACAGAGGTTGGAAGAGTGACCAGTTTCACCACCCATAACTTACTAACATAGAACTGAAGACTTTTCCCTCTGAACTCACAGAAACAGAAAAACGTCTGGCTATCGATGGTTCGACTTACCGACTAACTTAGATTAGGCAGAGAATTTACAATGCGATTCTCATGGAACAAAAACTCA
Source organism: Gammarus roeselii (assembly GCA_016164225.1). Lineage (NCBI taxonomy): Eukaryota > Metazoa > Arthropoda > Malacostraca > Amphipoda > Gammaridae > Gammarus > Gammarus roeselii. Next base: position 17,236 of record SDVV010002945.1, on the reverse strand, counting down.
AGTAAACGATTCATTTAAACAGATATTGAATAAAAAAATAACATCAGTTGAGATAAATATCTGAAGTAACGTATTCAATGTGCACGGATGGTTTGGATAAACAAGTTGAACTTGATGCCCGTGTTAGTAATTCGTTGACATTACGTCGACCGTAACTGAATAGTCCCAAGTAGTTTGCTCGTTGGGATGCACTATCGTACTGCACGCTACACTATTAGTGCTATGTTTACAACCGAAACTATCGACAACCTCTTTCCAATGTAAACACATGACTAAAGCTCTATCTAAGTAGATTTTAACCCAATACCAGAACTCAATATTTATTTCAGTATTTATTGATGCAATATTATCGTGCATAACGATTGGCAACGAGTGTACATAACGAGACACAAGGCGAGTCAACTGCGTTTGATTTGCAGATGAGTTAGTGAGTATTTACAGGAGTAAAGTAGATAATCAACAACACTTCATCACACACTGAAATTTGGTTGTAGATGGCGGTTTACAAAGGAAGCCCTCGGAATCGTCGGCGCTACAAGGACTTACTCCATCGCGTTAGAAACACCGGCCACTTAAAACAAATATGAGCCACAGACATAACAAGAAATGGCGGAAGGAGCTTAAGAAGATGACTCGGACCAAAGCGTTCCCTTTCTAATGATACTTGGATTGAAAAATATAACTTTTGTTATCTCGAATCTCTCGATAAAAAGCTATTTCTCTGTAACGTAGTAAGAGCTTTATTCGAATTAATCTTTAAGAGAAAAATTCGTTGAACGTGGTTTTCGACCGATTTAGACCTTTGTGTCTTTTAACCTTAGTTTCTCGACTGTCCCCGAGTTTTTTAGTTAAAAATCTGGCTAAATGTCTGCTAGGAACAGCGTGGCGCGTCTCTCGCGCTTGTGGATCTAAATGCCTTCTAGGTACCCACTACCTATATAAGCGAGTTCCGCCGAGCTCCTTCATTCACGAGGGCTAGCGAAGCTGCTTTCCGTAAGAAGTGCATTGTTAAGATAGCAGGGAGAGGAGGAGGCCCCATATAGCTCTAACTACGTTACAGAGAAATAGCTTTTTATCGAGAAAATCGAGATATCAAAAGTTATATTCTCTTCCTCTCCATAAGAGCCATATGGTTTAGCATTAAAAATACCATCATGTAGCGCAAGCTGGCCGAAGCCAGCAGAGCACAGAAGTTAGATGGATCGGCTGCATCTTAAACTGGGTGTTCCCAAAGAAGCGCTTGCCGTGTAAGGGAGAGATAACATATTTGCATAAATGGTGGAAATGGCCAAGACAAGTAATGCTCGGTGCAGATGACAGCCAATATATTCGTTCATAGCGGCCAAACCATATGCGGGTCTAGAGTATGAGCATCTAAAAAGTAATCATGTACATCAATATATACTACCTTCTAGTATGAGTGTGGATGAACAGCCAGGTGGTGGCAGTAGAATCCTAAATTTTGAAGCATCTACCATGTGTACCATAGCTAATATGGTAACTTTGCCATACAGTGAGTCGGATAAAGTAAATATAAACTGAGGAAACCGACGTAATCCTTATCCAGAAGCCGTAGCGTTGAGTACTTCATAACGATATGGTAAGATAATCTATACAGGTGCCCTATAATATGTACCGAAGTTTCTGGCATTAGCTAGTGTAATGTCACAAACCCATGACGTGAGAGGGACTATCCACCTGGTTGTCAGTGAGACGCAAGGTTGGTTAGGGTTTCCCACTGCAACTAAGTACTTGTGCCCGGACACGTAGGGCGACTTCCAGAACTCCTTGGATATTAAGTCTCGGAGAGGGACCCCACGCATCCAAGCGAAAGATGAGGCAGATATTTTGGCGTCATGAGCTTTAGTGAAGGCATAAATGAGCAGATGTAATGCCCCACCGATGATGTCTTTAGTGGTTTGCCTGAAGTAGGATGGATGAGCAACAAGTCATTGTTCGACGGACATCGTGCTACGTAGGCGTTGAGTATGGTCATAGGGCCCAGGCCGTGTGCCCGGACATCCGGCAGCAGTGAGGCGATAGAGATGAGCAATAGCGTGTATGTGAGGGTCTGGTTTTAATACTGAAACTTGTCAGCGGTCAGAATGAGCGCGCATGGAGGGTTCTTGAAGAACTGTAGTCCCGTGCGTGCCGTTGCTGCAATCCCAGAAACCCTGTTTCCAGCTGCGAGAGCGACGAGCAACAGAGTCTTCAGAAAGAGCGCCAATACTGACGTCGTATGAGTAGTGAAGCGAGGGGAGGCAAGCCTGTCGAAAACCGGCTCCAGCTTCCACTGCGGCACGAAACGTCTTTGTGGTGGGTACTCACGAAACTGGGCCTTTGCCAGTTCCTTGAAGATTGTCTCGCGGGTCGTGACGCCTAACCCATGAAAGAGGCAAATGAAGCGCCTTCCTGTAAGCCAAAACTGTACGAGGAGCTACTTCTACTTGCCGGCATAGTGCAAGAACGAGAAGGAGGTGGACTGGTTGATGGACTGCACCTTTGTGGCACGGAGCCCCGTTTGGAAACAAGTCGAGCGAACTAGGGTGTCTGCGAGCCATCTATTTTATTTGAAAAACCTAATGCGAGATAACTCGAGAAGGGTCGTGATGTTAGAGGCACCTCTCTGCCTTCGACGCGTTTGGGACACGTCGATGGCGGGTGAAAGGTAGCGACGACCTTCGGCCCCCACAGTGCGTTGGGGTGGTCGGACACCAAGAGGACGCCGCTGTAGCGGTACGTCTCGAGCTTGTGGGGCACCTGGTAGATCAGGTTGTATGGAGGGAACAGGTCTATTCCCTTTCACTGAGTCCAGTCGCATTGAAGGGAAACCACGAAAGATGCTCGTGGGTGATAAAACTGAGCTACAAAAAGTGGAAAGTTGTGGTTTCCCGGATGCGCGAAGAGGTCTATTCGCCTAGTCCCGCGCAGGGCCGAGAGGAGGGCGTGGCATTGAGACGTCCGCGTCCACTTCTTTACGACTGGTAGGAGGCGTGAGAGCTGATCGGCCAAGACGGTCTGCGATCCTGGAAAGCAGATTGCGAGAAGCAAGAGGTGACAGCACTAGAGGATCTTAGGAGCTGTGCTCCAAACTTCGGTCACGCCGAGGCCTTGCTGGAACCCAAGTGGTTCACCATGGTAACCCCCGCGCTGTTGTCTGACAACACGCGGATTGTAGTGTGGTGCCAATGAGCTCTTGCCTCAGCGCCTGTACGGTGGCCGGCGATTCCTTCGACGTAACATGGAGAATACATTCCAAAGGCGACCAGCGGTCGGAAGACTGCTGGTCGCTGCAGCATACAGCCCCCGCTCGTCGCCCGATGCGTCCGTCCACAAGAGGTGCTTCGGTGGAGGTATTGCGAACGGGAAGTGGGAGTGAAGGAAAGCCTCGCTGCTCCAGTGCTGTACCGCGCGGAGGTAGGGAATGCTGGTCTTGCTGGATAGGCGCCGGGATTGTGCTGCGAGCACTACTCCGTTGAGGCAGGCAGGGTGAGCACATGGCGTAGATGAGGTGTTTGTTCATACGTAAAGTCGAGGGAACTTTGATGCTGTCGTAGCGAGAGAGTTCTGCAGGGAAGTTTCTTCGTGATCATGTCCCTGCGGCGGTCTATGTGCTGTGAAGTCGGAGCGATAGCCCGGCCTCTCCATTGAGTGTAACCCCCAGGAAGTCAAACTGCTGGTTGTATTTGAGAATAGACTTCCCCAGGTGGACGTGGCAAACGAGCTTGAGGAGAAAGTTGCAGGTCGTCTGGGTGATGCGCCGGCAGTGATGTGCAGTCGATGCCTGAGCAGCCAGTCGTTGGAATAGAAGGCCGCATATATCCCTTGCTGGTGAAGCAAGCAAAGGGATAGCTTCGCGAGCGTTGTACAGACTTTTGGACCCAGGTTGAGGCCGAATGGGAGGGTCGAGAAAAGGTACCGTTGGCTTCGTAGTTTGAAGGCCAGGAACTTTTGGATCCTGAGATGAGTTGGGACGTGTGGGAGAGTGTCCTTGGTGTCCAACTTGGTGAACCAGAGAGGGGACTTCAGCACCGCTTGTATTCGTTGCACGTTGGACCATCGTAACGCGGTTATCGGGATGAATTTGTTGAGTTCTGAGAGGTCGATCATTACGTGATCCCCACCCGAGGCCTTGGGGATCGCAAAGATACGAGATGCGACAGCAGGTTGTTTGGGCCTTGCCGTGACTACGCCTTTGCGCAGGAAGTCTAACACGAGGGGGTTGAGAATGCTCTCGTGCTGTTGGTGCGAGAGTGTAATCGAGAGGAGGGGGTTGTGGCGCCCCTCTCAAAAAGAAGCATTTGGACAGGAAGCGTTTGACCCAAGGCGTGGCTTCGCGCCCGTGTGCTTGGTGACCCTGAGGGCCGCCGGAAGAACGTTAGTACTTTCGGGAAGGGGAAAGGTACCGCTTTCCACAATCACCTGAGGACTTGGAGTGGGGTGTAGTGCTCATACAAACAATACAGTGACTGCGGGGAACTTGCGCGCCATCCGTAAGACGGGATCACGGATGCGAGCAAGAATACCCGTCAGTGACGCGCTGAGGACCTAGCCGTGGAGCTGGAGACCCTTCCTTTCATACTTTTGCCGGGATGTGTCGTTAAGAAAAAACGGTCTTGTCCCTAGTGGTCTCGGAGTGAGCCTGTAGGAGGACGATCGGTGCGTTAGCGAATTCCCTCAGGGCCCCAATTCTATGACAGCCTGATCTAAGGCGCGAAGTGCGCATTAGACTCCGAGTTGAGCTCTTTTTAATTGGGAGGCTCTCTCGTTGCACGATATCTGTTCCTGCACGCCGCAGAGGTAGGATTGCCTGGAGGCGCTGTCATGACTGAGGTCTATGTTGCACTCAACTGACCTGGAAACGTGACCTTCCTAATAAGTCGTAGTGCCGCAGGCACTCGGTATGGAGGTCATTGTTGGGCACAATACGAGCCTGTGACGCGGTTATCTAATGACTCGCGATCGCTCGCCTGTCACTGAGGTAATTTTGTGTGATGGTAAAGTTTGTGTCGACAAAGTTCGTGTGTCAACAAAATTTTGTATCAACCAATTTTTTGTGTCAACAAAATTTTGTGTCAACAATTTTTGTGTCGACAAATTTTGTGTCGACAAAAATTTGTCGACAAAAATTTGTGTCGACAAAAATTTGTGTCGACAAAATGTTTGCATCAACAAATTTTGTGTCGACAAATTTTGTGTGTCGACAAATTTTGTGACGACAAATTCTGTGACGACAAAATTTGTGTCGACAATTTTATGTTGAAAAAAAAAACTCCACAAAACTTGTGTCGCAACTTTAGGTGCCGCCAAAGGTTTTGTGTCAACAAAGTTGTTTGTCAACATTTTTTGTCGACAAAATTCTTGTGTGAACAATTGTAGTGCCGTCAAATTTTGTGAGTTGATAAATGCTTCATGTCCACAAATTTATTTGTCGACAGATTTTCTATGTTGCCAAAATTTTATGTCGACAATTCTGTCCCGTTAACAAATTTCTGTGTAGACAAATTTTCGCATCAAAAAATTGTCAAAAAAATATTGTCGGCAAATTTTTGTGTCGACAAATTTTCGTGTCGAGAAATTTTCGTGTCCACAAATTTTCGTGTCGACAAATTTCATGTCGACAATTTTCGTGCCAAAAAATTTGTCGTGTTGACAAATTTGTTGCACCGACAAATTTGTCGCATCGACAAATTTGTTGCGGCGACAAATGTCGCGAGGACAAATGTCGCGTGGACAAATGTCACGTGAACAAATATCGCGTCAACAAATGTCGCGTCGACAAATGTTGAATCGACAAATTGGTCGCCTGGAGAAATTGGTTGCCACAACAAATTGGTCGCGTCGACAAATTGGTCGCGTCAACAAATTGGTCGCGTCAACAAATTAGTCGCGTTGACAAATTGGTTGCGTCGATAAATTGGTTGCGTCGATAAATTGGTTGCGTCAATAAATTGGTTGCGTCGATAAATCTGTTGCGTCGATAAATCTGTCGCGTAGACAAATTTGTCGCTGCAACAAATTTGTCGCGTCGACAAATTCTAGTCTCAACAAATTCCAGTGACGACAAATTCTTGTGTCGACAATCTTGTGTCGACACATTTTTGGGTCGACGCATTTTTGTGTCGACGCATTTTTGTGTCGACACATTCTTGTGTCGACAAATTATTGTGTCGACAAATTCTTGTGTCGACAAATTCTTGTGTCGACAAATTCTTGTGTCGACCAATTCTTGTGTCGACCAATTCTTGTGTCGACAAATTCTTGTGTCGACAAATTCTTGTGTCGACAAATTCTTGTGTCAACAAATTCTCATGTCGGCAAATTTAGAGCCAACAAATGTCTTTGTCCGCAGCTTTCTGCGCCAACCAATTTATGTGCCCACAAATTTCTGTGCCAACAAATTTCTGTCTCAACCAATTTCTGTCACGACCAATTTCTGTCACGACCAATTTCTGTCTCAACAAAGTTCTGTCTCAACAAAGGGTTATGATCAGCCTCCGCTAGCACATATTTTGGACACAAGGGCTGACCGAACATTACATCGGGGGTTGAGTTTTGTGTGCCCTAGAAACAGTGTAGGCCTTAGGCCTGTTAACCCCAGCTCATGTTACACAAAGAAATCCCTTGCCTTGCATATTTTTTGGTTCCCCTCCAAAGCACACTTAGAAAAACAGGTGGTCCCGTGTGGTATCGCATGACCAGGAGACGTTGACGAGTGTAGTGCCATTTGGACATCCTGTTTAACTTGACAATTCAGCATTGTGTAGCCGGTATCCAATAACGTAGAAATGTAGTGTTAAGCGCAGGATTATCGTAAATTGTAACAAGGGATGGGAGGAGCCTGTAAATTAGTTAACGGCCCAAGTTTATTTTGTGTGCCAATAAGGTAAAGGTTTTAGGACACCACGCCTCTTTGGGGAGAAAACCTCAAGTTAGAGTGGTTCCCTTATGGGAGGATCACTTCATATACATAAAGAAGGCCCTCCCCCCATGTTATTTTAGAAGTGCAGGGGTTCATTGTTTATGACATCACATTTCATAAAAAAAGCTGCTCGGGTGGAGGGTGAGTCGCTATACACTTTTTGCTTTTCACTTTCCTCTCTTTTTGTCCCCCTTACACTTCTTTTTGCTGTTCATTTACACTTTTGTTCCGTTGTGTCCGTTTATATCACTATCATTGACAAAGCTCGATTGCGAGTAACCTGTTGACATGTTACTTTGTTTTAATTCAAAATAATATTATAAAATAACCAGTGTAACCATTTGAACCTCCGCACCTTTTACTTGATTATAGCTAAACGTAAATAAAAGCCTATAACAAAAGTTCTGTCTCAACAAAGTTCTGTCTCAACAAACTTCTGTTTCAATAAACTTCTGTTTCAACAAATTTCTATTCTTGACGAATTTGTTCCAACAAATTTCTGTTTTGACAAATTTGTGTTCAGACAAAGTGTTGTCTTGACCGAGTTGTGACACGACAAATTTATCTCAACAAATTTGTTTCAACAAATTTTTGTGTTGACAAATTTTTGTCTCAACCAATTTCTGTCTCAATAAAGTTCTGTCGCAACAAAGATTTGTTTAGACGAATTTCTGCTTCCACGAATTCCTGTTCAGACAAATTTGTTTTAACAAATTTCTGTTTAGACAAACTTCTGTTCTGACAAATTTGTGTTTCGATTAAGCTGGTGTCTTGACAAATTCATGTCACAACAAATTTCTGCCTAGACAAATTTCTGTTACGACAAATTTCTGTTCCAACAAATTCTCTCTCAACAAATTTTTCTCTTGACAAATTCATCTCAACAAATCTCTCTTAACAAATCTCTCTTAACAAATTTCTGCATTGACAAATTTCTGTCTACAAATTTATGTCTCAACAAAATTATGTATTGACAAATTTCTGTTTTGACAAATTTCTGTTTTGACAAATTTCTGTCATGACAAATTTCTGTTCAGACAAATTGTATTTTGACAAATTTCTGTTTCAACAAATTTGTTTCAGCTAATTTTTGTTTCAACAAATTTCTGTTTGACAAAAGTCTGTTTGACCAATGTCTGTTTTCACAAATGTCTTTCAACAAATTTCTCTCTCAACAAATTCATGTTTCAACAAATGTCTGTTTTGACAAATGTTTGTTTCAACAAATTTGTGTTCTGACAAATTTCTATGTCAACAAATTTTATCCATCGAGGACGAGGCACAGGACCACTGAGACAGCAAATTCAGTACGTATGGGCATTTGCCGATCACATCTGTGGCTCTGTAGAGGCAGTGGGTCACAAATCCACTGCCCAGATGAGCCGCCACATACTGAATCTCAGTCTTTCAAAAGGCTGCGGAGACCCTGTGGATCTAAGTATGGCGGGAGTGTGCTGTTAGCAGGAGCTCAGTGGTCGCTGTATCTCCATCAAGCAGCAGCGCTCGAATGAGTGAAAGAGCTCGGTGGATCTCGCTTATATAGGTAGGGAGAGGTTTGGGGGTTTCAGCCGGCCGAGATAGCGGGAGGCGGGAGACGCCGCTGTACCTAGAAGACATTTAGACCCCCAAGCGCGGAAGACGTGCCACGCAGTTCCTAGCAGACGTTTAGCCAGGTTTTCACCTAAAAACTCGGGGACAGTCGAGGAACTAAAAATTTCCTAAATTCCCGAGTAAGGTTAAAAGACGTAAAGGTCTATATCGGTCGCAAACAAAGTTCAACGAATGTTATCAAGATTCTCTTGTAAATACGTCTCTGTAATGTTTTCTCTTCATGATTCATTCAAACAAAAGCAGAAGCCCAATGCTAAACCATATGGCTCTTTCTTCTTCGTCGTGGGACAAATTTGGCGATGAGCTTGGATGCCTTCCGAACCAGTCTTTAATCATCAGTCAACTAGTATAGCCAATGTTGGCCTTAACTGAAAGTTACTCCCTCTTACTAACAACAAACTGTGGACTATACTACGGTAAAATAACCATTTAACAACAATTAATACTGGAAAAACTACCTTCAACAATAATGAAATTAAAATAATTTGATAACATGTACATTCGCGAGTAAAACAGAACTAATAACAGAAAAATACTTGTTTTATGTTGGAGACAAGACAGCAATTGCCCGGAGTCCATAAACAAATGAAGAATATTATAACTCTTAAATGTTCAACACTACAGTAGGCATATATTTGCAGACAACTCCTAGCTGTACTAAAGATATTCATGTAAGATCACTAGGCCTACCCTTCGAGGTGTCCAGTCACTCCTGTGTTGCTTGGATACAGTCGACTAAGTCGCATGCTTTCATCTGCTCCTCGGAAATCCGCAGTAGGTCCTTAACTGTGAGAATTTGATTTGTGTGTGGAATGATTTGCTTGCCGGGATAGTATAGTACTCGCTATAAGTAAGCCCTTGTTGATCTAATGATGAGTTTATAGAATTTGGCTAGCCTTCTGATGTCAACGGATTTTTTTTACTAAATGCTATGACTAAATCGCTATATAGTCATTTGCCTCGAGGCACTAATTTTCAGATTGTTAGGTAAGCTATTTTGCCATGCTGTTCTGCACTCTGGCCTAGCTGATGTGTTGGGCAGTAATGAGATAACAAAGTTGAGTAACCAAGTTAGTAAATTAGCAACACGATTTTCTTCAACAAGACACTACTACATGGCAACTTTTCACGGCAGGATTTAGAACACGCATTGAGTTATTGAACTACTAAAATACAGATACAGACACAAGGCCGCAGCTCTTTTGTGCTAAAGGGTCCGGCCGGTAGCCCCTCAACTTACACTCAGGGTCCCGAGTGCAGTCCGAGGAACCGTCGTCAGCAGCAGGGTCGACAGTTTTCACTGGTTTACCCCCGCCGCGTCATAATGGCCGGCCCCCTTCCACCCCCGACCATCCCGACAGCGGGATGCCAAGGGCGGGAAAGCCCATCAGAGCAGCGTCAAAATCAGCCATTCAGAACCATTCTTAACTCACGCCTGTTCATTGCACGCTCTCTCGCCACCTCTACATTCATGTCTCTTCTTCCCAACGCCTGCTTCACACCATCCATCCACCCAAACTTCGGTCTACCTCTAACCCTGCGACCACTCGCCTCCGCATCCATCACCCTTATCATCAATCTCCCTTCATCCATCCTCTCCATGTGCCCGAACCATCTCAGCACACGCGAATCCACTCTGTCCTCCAACTTCTTCACCATGCCTGTTATGATTCGAACCACGTCGTTGGTGATATGGTCTCTCAGCGTTACTCCAGCTATGCTCCTCAAACACTTCATCTCGGAAACATTCAACCTTCTTCTCTCCTCTGCTCTCACCCCCCAAGCCTCAGCTCCGTAGAGCACAGTTGGAAAACAACACCCTCATACAGCCCTCTCTTTGCTTCCAACCCCAACGTCCTACAGCTCATTACACTCTTTAGTGCACCCAACACTTTACATCCCTCCATCACTCGCGCCTTCAATTCAGTTTCCACTAGTTCAGTTTTCTCCACATGGGAGCCCAGATACTTAAAACACTGAACTTCCTCCAAGAGCTCTCCATTTAGGGTGAAACTAATTTTGCTCGCATCGACAGTCCTCGAGCATCTCATTACTTTACTCTTACCCACGTTTACTCGGAGCTCCCTCCTCTCACACACTCTACCAAACTCTGACACTAGCCCACATAGCTTCTCCTCTGAATACGCAACCAGGGCCGTATCATCAGCAAATAGCAACTGGCTCAGCTGCCAACTCCGCCTATTCGCTTCCAACAGTTCCAAGCCACGACCCTGTACACTCGCGTTCACCTCCCTGACCACTCCATCCATATAGAGGTTGAACAGCCTGGGAGACATCACGCAGACTTGTATCAGTCCCACTTTCACAGTGAACCAATCACTCACCTCGCTTTCCACTCTGTCTGACTCATGCTCGGCTGTCAGCATAGAAACTCTGCACCGCTTTCAACAGATGTCCGCCCACTCCATACAAACGCAACACCCTCCACAGCGCTTTCCTGTCAATCCTGTCGTATGCCTTCTCCAGATCCATGAAGGCCCAGAACACATCCTTTCCTTTGGCAAGGTACTTCTCACAGACCTGTCACACTGCAAAAATCTGATCGGTACACCCTCTAGCACTCCTAAAGCCACACTGTTCCTCTCCAATTGCGCAGTCCATACAGTCTCTAATCCTTTTGATCAGCATTCTCCCGTACAACTTACCAACCACACGTAACAGACTGATACCTCTCGAGTTGCAGCATTCAATTTTATCTCCTTCGCCTTTATATAGCGGAACAATGCAGGCACTGCGCCACTCATCGGTACCACGCCTGCCAGAAAACACAAGATCATTAACCTCACCAACCATTCGACAGTCGTTACTCCACCCTTCTTCAGTCACGCGGTCGCAACGCCATCCAAACCAGGGGCTTCCCCTGCTTTCATCACGTCCACCGCCTCCTGCACCTCTTTGCTGGTAATGTCCGCAACAAGTCTTTCTTCCAAAACTGGCATCCGAGCACCACCACCCACAGCAACAATGTCAGCCTCTCTGTCATCCTCGACATTCAACAACTCATCAAAATACTCGGCCCACCTCTTCCGTACATCACCACTTTCCAACAACAACTGGCCTTTTCATCTTTCACCGCTTCCTCCTTTCCGGTCTCTCCCTTTCTCATCCTCTTTCCAGAACATCTTTTGTTCTCCTCAAAATTCTGGCACAACCATCTGCCCCACCTGGAATCAGCGTCCCTTTTGGCTCTCCTCACCCCTCGCTTCTCCTCTCTTTGTAGCTTTCATAAGCCACCTCCGACTTCACCTGCAACCACCCTTCAAACGCTCCTCTTTTCCGTGCCACCGCCAGTTTGACCTCCTTGTTTCACCACTCGCAGCCTTTCCTTCTGCACCAGCCCACACGGCGCGCACTACAAACCTTCTTCGCACATCTCAGCAACGCATCCCTTAACGTCTTCCATTCTTCCTCCACTCTTCTCAGGTCCTGTCCTCTCACGTTGTCATATTCTTCCTTCAACGCCTGCTGGAACTCCTCGGCTATACTTTTCACATTCAGTCCATTCAATTTCACTACCTCGCTTCCTCCTCCCACTCGTTTGTTGTCCTTTCACTTCTGCTCCACTCAATCTACCTTCCAGCAGCAGATGGTCAGACACTCCTCCACCCTCCTCTCTCAACACCCGCACATCCAACAGCCTCCCCACCACTTCTTCCTTCTCCTCGATATCAGCACAAAATCCATCAGTGCTCTCTCCACCATTGCACCATGGGCCATTCTTACCCATGTGTACTTGTGGATATCTCGCCTTTTGAACAAACTGTTCCTGACCACTAACTCTTGCTCCATACACAGACTTATCAGGTTTTCTCCACTGTCATTTCTACCGGGAACGCTATAACTTCCCATCACATTCTCCACCACTACATCTCCAACTCTCGCATCAAGGTCACCCAGTACAACTACATTGAAATGACCTCTAAAACTCTCAATACACTCACTCAGGTGAGTCCAGAGTTGCTCCCTCTCCTCTTCACTCCTTTCGCTGCCAGGTACGAAAGCACTCACAAATGCCCATCTTCCTACGCCTAACTTGACTTTCACCCACATCAATCTTGAGGACACCTCCTCATATTCGGTAGCGCTACTAGCCAACCGATCACTCAATATCAAGACCACATTTTCTCGTGCCCATCCTTCCTCCACACCAGACTTACTTCCAATTACCACACCAAACTCACATTCCCCCTTACCTTTCAACTTCGTCTCACTCAGCGCTGACACTTCAAACTTCCTCCTCACAAACATCTCACCAATCTCCCTCCTCTTCACATCATTTGTACTACAGCAACGCACATTCAGCGACCCTAACAATAGGGTTCAGAGAGGCGTGGGCCTCTCTTCCCCCCGCTCGTCTTGCCGTTTTCGAGGAGAGGTTTTACAGAGAACGGGATTCCTAGCCCCTTCGCTCCGCCCTTTTTAGTCGCCGTTTACGACACGCGGTAGATGCGGTAGCAAGATTCTAAGTAAATAACAACATGGTCAAAAAATAATGTTGTTCTTTAGAAACCAACAGGCGCAACGGTAGCATTTAGGCAGAAGCCCTTAATAGCGATGAAAGGGACGCGAAAGGTTGAGGTCTGGGGAGTGCAATCAAATGTGATGACCGCAATATTCTTCGACCTACCAAAGGGGTAATAATAAAATAGTTATATATTACGCACGACAACCACACACATACTCCACAATTCGAGTTATTCCCCAGTAAACCTAACACATCGTAGTGAACACAAGTTCCTACGATTATAGCGAGATCGTATTTAAAACGCTGATCTGAGAAAACTTGTGAAACTAAACATAAAAATTTGTCGAAAAACAACAAAATTCAAAAAGTCGAGTAAGAACTCTCAAAAAGTCAGATTTAAAATAACAAGATGAACCTGTCACTAACGACAGACTACCCAGTAACCGTTAGGAATGGCGTCAGCTTAAGTTAATGGCCAGGGTAACGGCAATAAGTTATGGAAGTTGCAACCGGAACCAAACTATTAGTAGTCACTCTAAGTAAACTATAGTAGTAATTGTTACCCAACACAAGTTAGAGACAGGGAAGTGTTTAACATGCTCTATTGAAATGTTTCTAGACATCAATGCTATCCGACGAATAAGACCAGTGAAAATTACGAGGGCAAACGAGAGATGGGCTGACAAGTTTTTAGCGAGACCCTATTTGCGATGAAAGAGAATTACATGACAACAAAGGTACTGCTACAATTATATACTTTTTCCAGGTCTAACATTAATACTATGGACGACTGGATAATAACAGTGTCTGTATATTCAGTGTGGTAACTCCTTAGTTTTAAATAAGAATCCTGCAATAAGAGAGCTATTAATATAATGGCTCAAATATGTTGCTGCTACCAGATGAGTGTAACGTCAACAGCGTGCTTTTGAGGAAAAGTGACAATTCGTTGATAGACGAAACACGCACTTGCTATCTCGCATGAACTTTTGACTTATTAGTAGTACTCAGATATTAGCAAAAACATGCGAATGGCATCCTTGAATAGGAGAAAACTTGTCAACCAAATATACACTCCAAGTACTGGAGGCTCGTAGACTTTTCTTGAAATTATTCAGATGAACTTCATCATTGAACACAGTAAGAATTCCAAGAGAACTCATGTGATGTACTTCGCGCTGGGGAGAACAAGTTGTTCATCACCAAGCAACACGCGTCCGACTGAAAAATGGATCGCTCGAAATGGATTTCGCAGATTAGAGTGCCAAGGCTATCCAGTGCACTATCATCATTGTCCTTCTTGCACCGGGGGGATGAATTTTATAGAAAATGAGGTAGAAGCTAGGGGCTATTCGACGGAATCAGACGCAGCTCGTAGACGCAGATATCAGCAGTCAAATGCACGATGTAAAAGATAAAGTGGCCACAGTGGGAGGGATAAAACCATATGGCTTACGTCATAGAAAATATGGCAATTGTCCTAGGGTTTAGTCATCTCTCAATGACGGCATAGGAGCAGTAAGAACCTTGAGCTCCTCGCACTGAGGCCTCCTTCTCATTTATTATAGCATTAGCAAGCAAAAGTTTGATGGCATGAAACGCTCAGGATCGAACAACCGTTTCTCGCGTTCCCGAGAAAGGAAATAGCTAGGAGGGTGGGTGACTCATCTTTTGAAACACTAATCAGAGCCCGCGAATGAGAAGATGGAACTACCTAAACGACGCGAGGACAGTCCCATTAAGTTACGCTTGTTGTACAAAACACTAGGAACTAATTATCTACCGATCGTATAACGTAAGCTAATTTACACATAATAAAAACAATGGCAAGACCTATTTGGTATGTAAAGCTAGTTGTTTAATGTAATATAAAATTTAATTTAGGACACCAGACATCCTTCTCTTGCAGTTCAAACGGACAAATCAATATCATTCTGTATGTTATTAGCCCATATTCATCATCACAAAATGGTATCGGTTTTAGGATCACCTCCTGTCCTAAATCACGATCTTCTTAACTACACGGAAAGATATAGACACGGTAAAATTCACAGGGTCAAATAGAGATAGCTAGTCTAAGCGTCAGTGAGATAATTAGGAATCTGGACCGTAGTCCTGATACTGACTACTTCCAACAGTCTCAGATCCTAGCCTACTTCTGTTTACTTCGCTAGCGGCATCGTAAGAAGGCGGCGGAGGCGTTACTAGGTCATAAAAAGGTGGCGGAGGGGTAGAAAAGTTGGTGTCCACTATTTCAGGGAAGTGGGTGTGCGGCATCGCCAGGGAGTCAACAGAGGGTGGCGTAATAGGGGTGATAGGAGTACTGGCGGACGACCCACTGGAGCTGTTGGACAGGGACCTCATGGCGCGGCCGCCGAGAGGTGGCGCTGTGGTGTCCAGGGAAAGGGCGGCAGGCGGCTCTCTGGTGCTACTGACAGTAGCGTTTGGAAGCCCAGCGGGAGATGATGTATCCTCGTCGTCATCGCAATCCATGCTCGAGTAACTGGCCAGTCGCTTCAGTGGCCGATATAACACACTTTAGGCGAGATAAAATTATTGGTTAAAATCCAACGCAAAGAAGGGTCTTTTAGATAATTAATTTAAAAACTGTTGTGTTCTATAGCATCACAAACTATATTCTAATAACTGTCATACATGTTTCCACAACTTTTTTGGTCGTAGCAGATGGTGTAATTTAAAAGCATTTGCAATGAATTACTTTCCTTCAACTTGAACAACAAATAGATAGTCCTTGGTTCATAGAACCGAGATTTTGTTAGCTGCCTATTTTATAAATAATTGAGTATAAACTGGTAGGACTTTCATTAGTCTTCACTTAACCAGATCTAAAGCATAACTTCTTTCATTAGCATTGCTTTTTAACACCAATTCACCTCCTCAACCCAACTGTTGCGTCAGTTTTACAACACCACCCTGGTCTCCTTCCGCTTCACCCTGCCACGGAGTTTGTCCACACCCTCCTGCCCTCTAAACCTCCTGCTTCAATTTTTTCTTTTTCACACAAGCGCTGTAGCCCTTCTTCCATTCGACTCACCTCGCCACAGCTGTTCTTCAAGTCACACCCCGGTCTCCCTACAACTCACCAAGCCACGATTACAGGGACAAGCATGACCCCCGCAGCGCCCAGGAACACAGCACCCCGATGTGCTTCCCTAGTGAGGGGGTACAGGCTGGCGAACACGGACGATGCCAGGAGTGTGCAAGCGTTCTCCACGATACCCAGAAACCCAAACACACGACCTTGCGGGTGGGAACAAGAGCCATAGATGAAGGTGAAGAATGAAAAGTTCAAGAAAGTTTAGGCAGATGTGGTTGACCAGTGATAATGAATATAACTTATGATAATGTGATCAAATTACTCGCTACACAGATACAGAAGTTTTATGACAAATAGACACAAATCAAAATCGGAAAAAACTGTTGAAGCTGCTCAGTTTGCAGGTTTTTTTTTATTAACTATTGACGGAAATAAATTTTGAGAAAGAACTATACAATACACGCGCTGAAAAAATCTAGACTAGATGACATGCTGGAACATGTTCTTGTGGTCATGGCAGAAACTGGCTGCACAACCACAACTGTCAGTGTAACAGTAAACTCATCAGCTGAAAGTTTTCACCAAGTTGAGGGAGACCCTCAATCAGTGAGTTGGTAGCAGTCACTGAACTTTATGATACTGTGAAGCCAGTTCGTCAAAGTGACTTGTTCAAAAAAACGTCAGAAAAACGCTATGTGTACGACCCTAATATTGCCTCACAGAGGAAGTGTGTTCAATGTTTGAATTCTGCTCCGTAACTAAGCAGCCATTATTCTCATTATGGTTACAATACAATCGGGGCGCATCATCACCCCAGCTTTGTATGTCTAGCCGCATTTACTATCACTGTGCTCCTATGTTCAGCCTAGCACGCTCACCTCAACTCAGTGCATTTAACCTCATTACTATCACTGTGCTCCTATGTTCAGCCTAGCACGCTCACCTCAACTCAGTGCATTTAACCTCATTACTATCACTGTGCTCCTATGTTCAGCCTAGCACGCTCACCTCAACTCAGCGCATTTAACCTCATTACTATCACTGTGCTCCTATGTTCAGCCTAGCACGCTCACCTCAACTCAGTGCATTTAACCTCATTACTATCACTGTGCTCCTATGTTCAGCCTAGCACGCTCACCTCAACTCAGTGCATTTAACC
>SDVV010002944.1:0-22110 GCA_016164225.1 Gammarus roeselii | reverse complement strand
ACCACCCCAAATCCACCTGGTCTCCCAAGTCCCCCGGGTTCCCGAAACCCCGGGTCCTCGAGTCCCGCGGATCCCACGAGTACCTCCTCTCCCTGGGTCACCTTGTCTCAACCAACCTCGATGCATATAATAAAATAACCAATGCAAAATTTATCACCATGAAAAAAGGGCAGAGAAAAATAATAGAGCCCATGCAAGAAGAAATAATAAAATACTAAAATAAAGTGTTAATGATCTATAAAATGAATAATCATCCATCCACCCCAAGGAGTCCTGGGAGTCCCACGAGTACTCCCCCTTCCCTAGGTCACCCAGTCTCAACCAACCTCGATAAATAATTAACAATGCAAAATTTATCACCTTTAAAAAAGGGCTGAGATAATGAATAGAGCCCAAGAAAGGAGAAATATCAAAATAAAGTGTTAATGATCTATAAAATGAATAATCATCCATCCACCCAAAAATTTTTAGAAGGATGACCGTAGTAGCGCTACGAATTCTGCGGGTTATGATTCGTCCACACAGTCCTCGTCTTGTACAAGTCCGGTGATGCATTCATCGGCTTGCTCCTCCGGGAGATTTCTCAATGTAAATAAAGCCTGAACTCTCTAAGAAGGTTGGGCGTAGTATGACTATGCATGTCTTGAGACATGTGACATGCTGGTCCTGAAGAGTAAAGCATCGCTCAGATGTTTGTGTGTTGTTGTTGTAGCTGCCCAACCTCGACATGTGCATTTTGGAAATGTTTCAGCAAGTGCAGGGTCTCTATATATTAGGCTAGCACCCCTGAGGAAGTTGATGCACTCTCGGGCGCTCCCTCAAATCACGCACCGGCGTGATATTATGGTTGAGCCGGCCGGGTGCGACGTCATGGCGTGCTCGAGCGTCGACTTTGATGATGAAGTTTCTTCGTCGCTGTCGGTGATGCTCAAGACTGGCCGGCCAGTAAAGGAGCCTAGTTTCTTCTCGTACAGTTCACGGACCAATGTCGAGTCTGTCCTCGGTATTGAATTTGAAAGTCAGTCTCGGTAATGGTTAGGTTGTACGCATCAAGCCGGGAGAATAGTTTCTTACTTATTGCAGTTTTTGGGGTGGAGAGTCGTTGAGGTTTCCATCAGAGGTGAAGGGGGTGAAGGGGGGGGGGGAGGCGCCACTTGCGTAGGTGTTTTTTTTTTTGGTCAGTCGATGGCTTCAGTGCGCTAGAAAGCCTCGTCACTCTACTCTAATCTTCAAGAATTCGACAAGATTAAGGGCCAGTTGCGACACGTTCACCGATTATACTGGATGGTATGGCGTAGTTTATAGTTTTTTGCTCGGAAAGAACAGTTGTTGTTGTTGCATAGCCCCGGTTTACGGTCGAGGTGGTGGAAGCCGCGGCCACCCGAGACAGACACGTGGATGTTGAGACTCGTGGGTGGTGAAGGGTGACCGGCCTAGGGGCGCGGTGGGGAGTGTTATTGTTGATTTCTGTATCAATTTTGTGGGTTGGGTGACAGTTCATAAAATACATTGCAACCCGTGTAGTATAATTGTTATTGTAGACACCAGAGCATCATAAAACGGCATCGCATCAACAAGACACACGTAGGAATGACAGTTATGCGAGTGTGAGCGCATGAGGGTGAGGTGCGCCTTGCCGTCGGCCCCCACCTTTCTGGGGGATGCGGCCCAGTGCCTGTATCTGTATTTTGCAGTTCATACACGCACGTAGCCAATGCGTGAGGACATCACCTGTTCCGTTACCTCCAGAGGAACGTCTCTGAGGAGCCTGGGTTAGTTGCTTTGGGAATTCTTGTTTGGTGCGCTGCAGAGGAGTTGCAGACCCCTCTCTGTTAGGGTGTGCTCCTGCTCCTCATACACCCCGGTCTCTGGCAGTGAGGATGGGTGGTCGATGGCCCCAGAAAGATCCAAGTGGACCACCCCAAATCCACCCGGTCTCCCAAGTCCCCCGGGCTCCCGAAACCCCGGGTCCTCGAGTCCCGCGGATCCCACGAGTACCTCCTCTCCCTGGGTCACCTTCTCTCAACCAACCTCGTTACATATAATAATAATGATTACAAATTTAAAATTCATCACCATGAAAAAAGGGCAGAGAAAAATAATAGAGCCCAAGCAAGAAGAAATAATAAAATACTAAAATAAAGTGTTAATGATCTATAAAATGAATAAGCATCCATCCACCCCAAAGCACAAATGAGGGACCGGCTTGTGATACATAGGCGGTTATCAGAATGCGATGGTAAGGAGACAGTGTTAATCCTGAACTACGGATACCCCAAAGGTGCTATCCTATTTGAAGTGTCTATTGATCTCGCTATGAGGAAATGAGGTTGATTTCTTGCAAGTGGAAAAAATTAACGAGATGATGTTTGAACTCGGAGCAATGTTCGGCTTCCAGTGGTGGATAGCTCTAAGATTGAAAACATTGAAAGGTTTAGCTTTAGACGCGGAGAACAGTATCCGATGGTGTGATGAGATGTGTTATCTTCTCATTGGTTACGATAATGCCTCTGCCCTAAGCAGGTAGGCAAAGTAGCACTATAATATTTAATGATGAAATATGGGATCTTCCAGTATTTCAGCGAAGCTAATTAATTTCTCAAATAATCAAATAGTTTTTCCACATTAACTTGGTTCACAATAATCAAGTTTTTGCACATAGTTGGGCTGACAAAACTTTTTAAATTGAATTTTCACTAATTGAAAATATTATATTTCTGTGGCAAGCACCGCAATTTAATGAAAATAATTAGTTATTGAAATGACCAGTTTATTCCATTTCAGTTATCAATATTCAAACTTTTGAACTTAGTTGAGCTGTCAGGCTTTTCAAATTGAACTTCCACCAATTGAAAGTATTATTGTTCTGTTGCAAGCACCACAAGCTTGGCAAATGGATTGCCAGACTATCGTAACAATGTGGTAACCTACTTAATGTGTGGCTGCAATACTTCATCTTCACAATGGGCTTGAGGCAATTGCTGCTCTTAGACGATTTATGCTTCAAGTCGGAAAATTCAGGTGGGTTATGACTGTTTCAATAATCCTTGACGCCCGAGAGGGTTTGAAACGCTGAACACTCCTCTTTCAGGTTTGTCTAGAGTGGATGTAAAAACAGTATACAAGAGAAATATCACAATCGCAATATATTTATACAACATTAAATATACGTACATAAGATTTAATACAATAAGTTCTCTTGAAAAATCTAAAATCACTATTAATCCTACTGAGAATTCAAGTCAACACCATTAGGCTAAACGGCGTTGCAATAATGAAGGGCAGCGAAACCGCGTAGTATAACTACATGGATTATTTCATTCTATTCGTACAAAAGACAGAATGAAGTTACGATATTCTGCTTCCAATCCATTCAATTATATACTAACGAAGTATAATCTCCAGTACATTCAATATACGAATATATCCACACAAACAGCCCATCATGAACAAGTAGGAGATATGGCGCCGTTATTGTGACAAAATTGAACGGGCATAGACGAGTATTTAGAAGAGGAGAAAAAAGTCCATCGTGCATTTAGAAATCCCACAACAAATATTGCAAGTAAGGTTAATTAGTTGGGCTAGGAAAAGGTACCACCTACCAAGACTTCACCTTAGCAGGTGTCTCTAAAAAAAAAAAATATTACCAAGATAGATAACTAAATGAAATGAGATAAATCATTCCTGTTGGGTGGCTTCAGTCCACCAAGAAGTGCGTATCACAACAAGATCAGGCAGGGTCGATAAAGGTTGCATGTTTCCCGAGTATCCAAGCAGCACGGATTAAAAAATAAAGATCGTAACCCTGCATTTGGTCCAAAATATTTCAAGGAATGTTATGCATGAATTAGTTGATCAAGAGCATCAGAGCTCAGTTCATTAACAACAGTTCATATATAATTTTATTTAATGAATTCATGTGTATACACTATGAATGTGACTGGTGTATTTTTCAACTTGTCAACTGTTATCATAATTTTTCATAGATGATATTTTTTCAGAAGGATACGTTTGAATTTCTTGATTGAGACGGCAAAAAAGTGTGTTGACTGCAACTACACGTAGATTTCTTATAGGTCAAACGGCAAATACTCAAACATGTTAAATTTCACACACTGTAACCTAACAAGATAGCAAGAGAATATATACGTTCGAGAAAACCAGTCTAGAAATAGGAGATCATACTAGGCAGGTGTATTCAAAGACCTGACGGCACATACCTGGGAATGGAGTGTGAAGACGAGTCTAGAAATAGGAGATGATATTAGGTAGGTGTATTCAAAGACCTGACGGCACATACCTGGGAATGGATAGTGAAGACGAGTCTATAAATAGGAGATTATATTAGGTAGGTGTATTCAAAGACCTGACGGCACATAGTTGGCTATGGAAAGTGAACCAAAATGTACAGCAAAGCTATTTCACCAGATGACACCAACGCGTAGCACGAGAAACATTTTTTAATCTACTCTCCTACAGTCACGAGAGAACGCTAGCAGGTAGGCCCCTGTCTCTGTGGTAGCAACGATACTATAGCCTCAGCATGGGAGTAGGTCGCCTTGGTACCTGCGTCTGAGGACACAGCCAGGCTCTAAGAAGAGGCCTATTGCGGGAATATGAACCCAGAGTTGGAGAGGATTGTAAAATGCTGTGCTCTGTAATTTCGTAATGAAAATATGAAACGCAAAAATAGGTTTTGTTGCCAAGCAACTAACCATTCCATTTCTATATTGTATTTTCTACTCCTTATCAATCACATAACGAAAAACTGATCTAGTTCTTGCCTCAGAGCTGCAGACACGTAACGCGTTACAATGTCTTAATACACCATCATTCATACAGCAAAATAGTCGAGCGTGTCTTTTCAGAGCATTTGAATAAGGTGTCATCAATTGGTAAACTGTAGACACCTAAGGTACTGGAATAAAAGTTTTTGGGTAGCTACCTATTGTACAATTTGAGGTAGAAATGACAGCTGTTGTCTAGCTTCATAGGTAATCAGTCCAACATAGGCAGTCGTATGTGTTTTCAGCTGAAAAAACAATTGAACATTCGTAAATGTCAAATTATTCTGCCGAGCGAAGCACATAATTATAGTCGTGTATATGAAACAAATTTGTACAAAAAATATGAGGTTCGAACGTTTTTCCTGTATCAATTCCAGTACAACTCTTAACCTCACACCGAAAAGGAGTCTTGTCAGGTTTAGTTTCAAATATACTTTTTGTACCGTCGGTCAACTGTCTTTTAATGCACGGATATACTTCATCGTTTCATGTGACTTCAAAATACTCGTTGCGTGATTTGCAGAAATAAACTCCTCATGATTGTTTCACATATCACGCATCAAAACCAAACAATAAAAAAAATGCAATACGCACGTACTGCTACAGCACATCGACCTCGCACTCCTGCGTTCACAGGCAGAATCCCACACCACGCCACGTTCTGAGTAAAGATTGAGTAGGTGAGCACTACTTTCCGCACCGCCTTGTGGCACCTATAAACACAATCTTTTGATGCACGAGTTTATTTGTGCAAGATGACAAGGCAGCAAACAGGCGGAAAGTTCCTCTGCGCAGTTTTGATAAAGGCACGTTAACAAAATGATATGGCACAGTGTCCGCTACATAACAACAAATCTGGTAATGGCAAGCTGGATAATATGAATGACTTTGCTGCCTTTTTGACCTAATTGGTGTCAGACTAATAGAAGTTATATATTAATGGATTACGAAGAATGCTTGAATTCACTGTGGCAGGGGCCAACTAAACTAGTGAACGATTGCTTTGATGAAATCTCAATGAGCAGTAGACCGAATAAAGCCTAACTCTGGGCTTTAAAGTCCTTTCACTTAAAAATTCGAACGCGCTTAAGGCAAGCGTCGACATCACACACCGCAGCGGGAGATAAGACTGAGGACCATTTACAAATGAAATATGAGAGGTGGTCAACTGCTCAAACCTGATTTCTATCATTGGGCGGTTTGATCAGACGCACCAGTGAGACTACTACGCTAACCGCCACGGCTAGACACCAACTACTTAGCGCCTGAAAGCAACCAGCTCGGATTTGGTCAACGGCTTTCCGAAAAATCTTACTGCTGTCTTGATCTGTCCTCCTTCCATATACTATCATATACATGTATAATCAATATAATCAACAAATATTGAGACAGCTATAGGATTTACAAGATGCACATTTGATCCTGAAAAAGTGTTACACAAGTATTTGCGACAGTGAAGAAGTGCTACACTGATAATTATACATTAGAGACCCTGGCTAGAGAACCGATCCCTTGCTGTACTAGCAATAGCTCTATACACTACATGAAGCATCACAGAAGATTGTTTCCACTCCTTAACTGAAGCAGGTCCGAAACTCAACAGCCTCGTGCATCGACACCCCTTTTCCGAGATTATTTATCAGACAAGTTACAGAACGTCTTAGCCATGGCGTTCGAAATGAGCAAATACACGAAGCAGTTGCTTCTACTAAGTAGCTAGCATTTGGTTTGGGTTAAGCTGTAAATCATTTGTATATCAACCAACAGAAAATAAGTGCAAGTTTATAGCTCTATTTGATAAATTATTGTGTATCAATCTTGTAAGAACCGATTGAATGTATATTAGATGCAGCATAAATCAACAGAGCAAACCGAACATTTCTACGTATCAACTTGACTAACGTATTATATTAATCGATCGCTCCAGTAGAACCAATCATTCCTTCATCATCACCCACCAAAGAATGCAATACAGTTGAACCAACCTAAACAAAACTTGTATTGAATAATCTAGTTCGTCGATTTGACTTAGAATCATCTAAGAATCGAACATTTTTGTACAAAAGCCTCTAA
This sequence comes from Gammarus roeselii, assembly GCA_016164225.1. Taxonomy (NCBI): domain Eukaryota; kingdom Metazoa; phylum Arthropoda; class Malacostraca; order Amphipoda; family Gammaridae; genus Gammarus; species Gammarus roeselii. Next base: position 15,247 of record SDVV010002944.1, on the reverse strand, counting down.
TCGGAGCACACCTTTGCTCGGCACTTATAATAAACATGAGCCGGGTAACCTTAGAGGAAGCAAAAGGCATTCAACTAACAAGTTCTCGTCAGCCACACAGCACGAAACTCTTTGCATGGATATGTCAAGAAGAAAACATTTCGCTGACCACTCTTTCAACTACTGAAAAAAATATTCCCATCAACCAACAGGTATATCTAAGAAAGTATCCACTCAGTCCTTTCAACGACCACCGACCAACATCAGGATGGTCCACTTAATCAACAAGTCCTTGTTTGATTCATCCACAATTCCTTGGTCGTTAACATGTCGTATCATTACTGAAACATAAATAAAATGGTAGCAGCAATAACAGATGGCCTAATCAAATCATTGCACAGTTCCGTAAATAAAATATCACTCTTCAACCAACAACAAACAATACTAACAACTATTATATGAAATCATAAATAAGAGACTATGAAGATACAAGTTTATAGAATTCATAAACGATCCAAACAGGGAAGAGTTGTATCAGTTCCGCAAGCCAGAAAGTGTTCAGAACTGCAACGTTTGTCCGCAATTGCAGTTTAACCTAGCTAAACAAAAGACACGTTTGATACATAGGTACATTGGTGCTTGATCACTTAACGAGTTAAATAAGAATACATCGCTTTGAAACTAAATGCGTTATCTACAACACCTTGCCGCAAGTGTAAGCACTGTGACCTACATATCAATTGCTCCTAGGTCTCTTCGCCATCTAAGCGGGAGCCGTGATCCAGGCTCATCATAGCATGCTTACCACTAGGCCTCATAAAAAGGTGTCCCAGGTACAGACCCTCGGTTCGTTCCGCCAACGAGCCAAGTTGTGTGAGTGCATGAGAGAAGTGTGAGGTGTGCCTTGCCGTTGGATACATGCCAGTAGAAAATTCAGCCTTAGTGTCTGAATTTGCATCTGAACACGTGCAATTCGTAATACTAAAGTATGTATATATGGAGGGGTAACCCCGATCATCTGCTACAACTACTAAGGTGGCCCACAAGTGGCTCGTCCGGTAGTTAAACTGAGGGTAAGTTGTCGTATTAGAAAAGTCATTCGGGCGAGCTGAGATGCGACCAAGCCAGCGATCGACACAGGCTTCCACTTCGATGAACATACATCTAACAACATAACGAAGTATAAAGTAAATGTTATCCCACATATATCAAGAAGCGACCTTAATATAAAAGGCCGTATGGGACAAAGCCAGTTGCTGAAGCGAACATAGAATAGCCGTACAAGTGCGTACTATGCAGAAGCGCGGCTATAACTGGGTGATGATATTCGAACCCGGAAAAAGCAGTATATCCCATGGCAACCCACGACGAGGAGCTGTCTCGTGTCAAGGTTAACGATAAATTAGATCAGAGTGTTAGGGCTTCAAGGTTTAAGATATGGAACCATATCTCAGGCCTGGACATGATTGGCTCAGGAGTGGTAAGAGACGAACGCGGAAGAGCCAAGCTGAATGATGAGTAAGGAGATGATGCGAGCTAACTAGAGTGAAATGATGCAAGTTAATTAGAGGGACTAGGCGGGAGTCGTAAGAAACTTGAGTGGCGCTCACTGGCCCAAGTGAAGACCATATGCAGATGAAGAAGGAAACCCCCCTACATGAGGAAGGAAGAATTCAATTAATTCGCGTGCTCGTCGTCCTGCGCCGTGAGGTGAAGTAGGGGCGGCTAATTACGCGTTCTTGTGGAGAATTCGTGCTTTGGTACAATGCATTACCTAGGGTAACCTGGGCAGGTACGAGTAACTCTTGTCTGACTGTGTGCAAACCAGGGAAGAAGAACCACTAATATCTGGCGTCCAGGCCACTACTGGGCGTGGATGATGAGGGTAGGGTAGGAGGCTGCATTGTTCTTCCTCACACGCAACCGAGAGAAAAAAGCGGTGAAGTAGAGGATCTCACAGCACAGCTGAAACAAACCACTAGGGAGGACATTCGAGTGCCTACAAAGTTCGAATTTAGGGAACTTTCCTTCTATGCCTGGCGGGCGACTGAGGAATAGTCGGCAAGAGCTTCAAAACAAAATGAGCCATTATCGAAGATTTGTAACCGATGGAGACACTAATCTCAGTAATAGACAGAGGTAGATTTAGAGTACAACATGACAAAGAAATCACGAACTGATGAATCAGAGAACATAGGCTAAAGGGAATGTTAACGAGGCCCTGGCAAAACAGGTTCGGAACATTTGCATTTCACCTTGTCCGTTTAAAAGGCAGGTCCTGACTCCAATTGGTTTTAAATCAGAGGTGACATGGGTGGACCTCCATAGCGAGTGGGGGAAGAGTATTAGGTGAGCGTAAGGGGATAAAATTCTATGTTGTATGCGGTACCGTTACTCTTAGCAGGTGCGAGTACGGTTTGGGGATCGGCCGGTGCGACAGTTCCTGTGAACATCGCCTGGAGGCCGATGTTCACAGGACTAGGTTACAATTGGACCTATTATGCCTAAACAAGGTTGAAGATATTAGGGTCCTGATTGTTATTTTTAAATAAAATTACAGTGACAAGGATTTCAGTGCGCTGGAGTCAATGTCCTTCTGGAACCGGACCGGTTATGAATTACCGGGACAGCTCGTCGGCATCATCAACCCAGACAACAGCCCATCATCACAAGCAGTTTTTTTTTGTGTTATCGCAAGATGTTTGAAAAGTGGAAGACGATGGCTAAAGGTGAGGAAAGGGACGTTACTGTCACAAGTTGCTGGAACGAGAGGACATATTGAACAATTAGACAATTATTGTTGGATCCAATTTTACAACACCAGTTTAGGAACAAGCGGCGATAATGCACAAATCGATAGCTACTGCATCTTCAATCGATATTTAGAAGTGAAACTTCAAGTTGCATCGCACTTTCCAAATATATGGAGCACACACTGCGAAGATTTAATGAAACAGCACTTTTTGATGAGCTGGCGTAAGTAGAAGCTTCACAGATCACGAATATCAACAGAGAGGCTTCTTACCTGAGGTAGCTACATCTATATGAGACACCGAAAAGAACATCAAAATAAAATTGTTCAACAAACAACATAGCTGGGCTGGCCTTTAGGTAGGTACGCTATGATACGCCTGAGTCACAGTTTTCGTAGAGATAGCTAGGAGACCAAAAAATATTAGGCCAAAAGGATACAGGGCTGTAGCGCTGAGGGCGATGGTAGATTTTATATACGACAATGAGCATGATTAGTACTATAATCCTAAAGTTGCCCCACGATACTCAGGACAAACACAAACAATAGACGAGACAACCTATAGAGTATCATCGAACGATTGGAGCAACAGCAGCAGAGAACATGAGAATGAAAACATACAGATACAGACACTAGGCCGAAATCCCCCAGCAAGGGGGGTGGCCGACGGCAAGGCGCACCTTACACTCTAATACACTCACACTCGCATACCTTGGCTCTTTTGCGCAAAAGGGTCGCCCCGGCCGGGGACCACGCAACACACCCTCCGGGTCATGGGTGCGGTTCGAGGTCAGTGTCGGCAGCGGGGCCCGACAGCGTGACTGGTTTACCCTGCCGCGTCATGATGACCAAGGCCCACCAATATGCACATCAGGGCAGGGTCAAAACTCAACCGTTCACCATCATTCCCCATTCACGCCTATCCAATGCACGATCGCTCGATACCTCCACACTCACGTCTCTCCTTCATAACGCCTGCTTCACACCATCCATCCACCCAAACTTCGGTCTCCCTCCAGGCCTACGTCTACTCGCTTCTGACTTCAACATCCTTTTCACCAATTTTTCTTCATCCATCCTCATCATGTGCCCCAACCATCTCAGAACACGCGAACCAACTCTGTCCTCTAATTTCTTCACCATCCCCGTTCTGATGCGAACCATGTCGTTTGTGAACCTGTCTCTCAGCGACACTCCAGCCATGCTCCTCAAACATCTCATCTCGAAAATATTCAACTTTCTTCTCTCCTCTGCTCTCGCCTCCTTCCAAGTCTCAGATTAGTACAGCACAGATGGCACAACAACACCCACATACAGCCCTCTCTTCACTTCCATCCCCAACGTCCTGCAGCTCATTACGCTCTTCAGTGCACCCAAAACTTTACCCCCCTCCTTCACTCGCGACTTCACCTCAGTTTCCACAAATTCAGTCTTCTCCACATGGAAGTCCAGATATTTAAAACACTCTCACTGAGAATCAATCGCTCACCTCGCTTTCCACTCGGACACATGATCGGCTGCCAACATAGAAACTCTGCACCGTTTTCAACAAATGTCCGCCCACGCTTCTCTGTCAATCCTGACGTATGCCTTCTCCGGATCAATGAAAGCCCCGAACACGTCCTTTCCCATGGCTAGGTACTTCTCATAGACCTGTCTCACTGCAAAAATCTGATCGGCGCACCCTCTACCACTCCTAAAACCATACTGTTCCTCTTCAATTGCGCAGTCTGTACAGTCTATAATCCATTTGATCAGCACTCTCCCGTACAACTTACCAACCACACTCAACACGACTGATACCTCTCGAGTTGCAGCATTAATTTTCATCTCCTTTGCCCTTGTTCAGCGAAACAATGCAAGCACTGCGCTCTTCAATTGGTACCACACCTGCTACAAAACACAATTTCAGTAACCTCACTAACCATTCCACAATCGTTACTCCAACCTTTTTCAGGCCCTCGGTCGCAACACCATCCAAACCAGGGGCTTTCTTTCATCACCTCCACCGCCTCTTGCACCTCTTCCCTGGTAATGTCCGCCACAAGTCTCTCTCACAAAACTGGCATCCGAGCACCATCACCCACAGCAACAATGTCAGCCTCTCTGTCATCCTCGACATTCAACAACTCGTCAAAATACTCAGCCCACCTCTTCCGTACATCACCACTTTCCAACAACTGGACGTTTTCATGTTTCACCACTTGCTCCTTTCCGGTCTCTTACTTTCTCACCCTCTTCACCTATTTCCAGATCATCTTCTTGTTCTCCTCAAAATTCTGGCACAACCGTCTGCCCCACCTGGCATCAGCGTCCCTTTTGGTTCTCCTCATCACCCGCTTCACCTCGTTTCTCCTCTCTTTATAGCCTTCATATGCCACCACCGAATTCACCTGCAACCTCTCCTCAAACGCTCCTCTTTTCCGTGCCACCGCCAGTTTAACCTCCTCGTTCCACTACTCGCAGCCTTCCCTTCTGCATCCGCCCACACGGCGCGCACCACACACCTTCAGCGCACATCTCAGCAACGCATCCCTTAACGTTTCCCATTCTTCCTCCACATCTCTCAAGTCCTGTCCTCTCACGTTGTCATATTTTTCTCTTAACGCCTGTTGGAACTCCTCAGCTCTGCTTCTCACATCCAGTTCACTCACTTTCACTACCTCTCTTCCTCCTCTCACTCTATTGTTGCCCTTTCCTAATCTACCTTCCACCAGCAGATGGTCAGACACTTCTCCACCCTCCCCTCTCAACACCCGCACATCCAGCAGCCTCCCCCCCACTCTCCTCGATATCAGCACAAATCCATCAGCGCTCTCTCCACCACGGGCCATCCTTACCCATGAGTACTTGTGGATATTTCGCTTGTTGAACAAACTGTTTCCGACCACTAACTCCTGCTCCATTCACAGATCAATTAGGTTTTCTCCAATGTCATTTCAACTGGGAATGAAAACATGATCGGCAGAAAAGTAGGAAACTGATACGTCAGGCTGCATTGTACTCCACCTGAGAGTGCATTGATTTCTAAACAGGCTGCATCAGGCCAAACGGCTATCTCAGCTCTGCCTCGGGGTTCAGTCTGTATCAGGCTGCAATGCCTCTGCCTCAGGGCGTGGCTTCACCAGGCTGCATTGCTTCCTCAGTTCTGTCTCATCCTCTGCCTCGTGGTGTAGTTAACATCAGGTTGCGCTCCTTCTTCTGCTCTTCCTTTGCCTGATGGTGTGGCTACATCAGGCTGCACTGCTTCCTCAGCTCTGCCTCAGCCTCAGGGTCGAGCAGAGCCTCAGGGTGCGGGTTGCGTCCAGCAGGGCTGGGCAGGTACTGGCTCGGGTCCAAGCCGCGCCTCTCATAGAACAGCAGGTACGCTGACGACAGGTCCAGCTCCTGCTCTGACACTTCCCTGCACGTGCTGTCGTTGAAGCAGATCCACTTGCCCCTGGCATTCTTGGCGTAGCACACGTAGTGTCCCGCCTCCATGACGCCGCTGTGACACGCTATGGCGTACAGATCGTAAGAGAGTGAAAGCGAGTCTTGCCCCTCCAGAAGGCGGTGCTGGTGAAAGTCCTGTAGGGCATCCCCATACAAAACTGACCCGTTACGAACTCGTCTCTTTGGTTTAGGCCGATCAAATGAGTTACTGGTGGTGCTGGCGATGAGAACTTCGTCGTCTGCTTCATCGTCCGTGTTACTGTGCATAGAAATGTCAGGAGGCACTAGAGGTGGAAGGCTGTTGGCAAGGTCTCGAGAACTGTTCTCGTCTCCAGGTCTCGCGTGATTGCCGATATCAATCTGGTTCTCAGGCAACACTGGCAGCGAGCAGTACTGGCTCAGGTCAGCCCGTGTGTTGCCCAATCTACCCTCTTGCTGGGCTCGGTGCAACAACAGCGTCTCTCGCGGCACTGACGCCAGGTACTCCGTGGGGTCAAAATTCCGTAAGGGAAACTGTACGATCTTCTGACTTTTGATCCACTTCTGACCGACGAATTGGAACCGCTTGAGGTGAACAATGAGTATGGGAGGCAGCCTCCATATCTGCAGTTTCTTGGTAGCGGGTTGCAGGTCCTTGCAGTGCTGGCACGAGTACTCGAGAGTCTCCTGGGACGTAAACGCCTCGAGGCAGTGCTGCAGGGAGACGGGCTCAGTGTGGCGCTGGCGTTGCTCTTGGACGCTGCTGTCCTCCACGACGCTTTTTTCCAGCGTACTTTGGTAACGCAGATGCAGGGCCGTCAGATCCCAGTCGATGGCGAGGAATGAGACCGTGTGCGCTGGGAAGAGGTCGTCGTCGCACGGCAGGTGACAGCCACGGCAGAACCTGTACCAGGGGCACACTGCGCACTGCACTCCTTCGCGCACCACCATGCACAGCACGAAGGGGAACTCGTATCCTAGGCTGTCGTCGCAGTCTGCAGCGTGGTTGGTGCCTTCGCTGGGCGGCAGAGGAGTGACCAGGCGGGACACTTGTGTCCAGACGCTTTGGTAGAGTGCCTTGTGACTAGTGCCTGGCCCACATGGCACAACCAGTGGCAACCCGAACAACGATGGCCGGCACTGCTGCGAGGAGAGGAAATACACTTCCTGTCGGATCAACTTCCTGTGGTAGGCAATGAGGAATCCCTTGTTGGTTTTAGCGAGATCTGCTTCGCTGTGGATTGCTGGAGGGGGTGGGGAAGGGGAGGGGGGTAATGGCTGGGGGGCAGCCGGGAGGCTACCATTGCTACACAACGAGAAGCTGTCACTCTGCGGAGGCGGAGGCTCGAGCGAGGGAGCGGGGGATATGGAGCGCTGTCGATCGCCGCTCTCAGACTCATCACAAGTCACCTGGAGAGTGTGGTGCTGCATCGCGTTGGTGGCCCGCTGTATCTGCGCCAACGTCTGCCGGTCCTTGGCGCTGCGGCTATCGCGCTGCAGCGGCTCCTGCTCTTGTAGCCGCTCCAGCTCCTGCCGCAATTGCAACTGCTGCCGCTCCTGCTTCTTGGCCACATCTTCTTGATCGGTGGATGGGTCTACGTTCTGCTGTCTGCTTTGCTTGATAAAGTCTGCCACCGACGAAGCACCCGTTCCTCTTGCCGCCCTGGAAGGACTTCGTTGCGTGGTAGTTGGTTGGGACGGCGGCAGCGGCGCCGGCAGCTCGTAAGCGTACAGCAGCGAGCCAGAGCTAGTACGGATGCGGCACTCGTCAACTGGTATGTACTTGATCTGCGGAGGCAGGTGTGAGAGGTCCGCCAGCAACAGGTGTTTCGTGGGTATCCCGGTTACGGCTTGCAGGTGAGTTTTAATGTCCTGGTAGCGTGAGTCCTCGATGAGGCGTAGGCCGTACTTGTGAGGCACTGAGCCGTCCAACCTCACGAGGATCACTTCCAGGTGCGTGTAGCTCTCCATGGGTAGCTGGAGGCTCAGGTACGTGAAGGGGTCGAAGCGGGCGCTCTGGTGCCCGCAAACGCTGCACGACACCTTGCTCTTCAGCTGCCCGTGGAACAGGTCCACGATGATCGACTTGTTGCGAACGATGTGGTTCTCCCATGCCTGAACGTGGGGAAAACACGAGAGTGAGTTGAGCTCAGAGTCGGTTGAGACATTCGTTTAAACGAACATGTCATCTGACTATCGAGAGTTCAATATTACGCTTCAAGGGTAAAATGCAATCACTGAAAGTACTCATTGCATGTTTTCAAGGAGAGAGAAAAGCAACTGCCGACTTTTCAGTATATGCTGGAAATCATTCCATATAATTGTATAAGTATTGCTGAAATGCCGTGTTAGTTTAAAAAAAAAGTGAATTGTGAAACCAAAACACATTTCCTACCATCAACAAAAATATTTTATGCAAATTGATTTCATACGAGCAATAGACTTTTCCCATTTTATTTGAGCAATTTGACTGTATGATGGCAGCCGTACCTCACCAGCTGTCAGAAAAAAATATATATCAGCAGTCAAACTGCATGGCTGCGACTTTCGGCACTACCAGCCCCTCCCTACACACCTCTTGAGCCACAAGCGTGTCAGGCCGCCCCTCGGAGTCCTTGAGCTCTGTGTAAGGCTTGTGCTGCACCCTGTTGAGGTCCTCGTGCAAACCATCCAGCAGGAAGGCGAGCAGCTCTTGGCTGTCGTGCTGATCAGAGCCGGTGAAATTGCCAGACCATTTACCGATAGTCCACTGCATAAACGGGAGAAGAGGAGCAAAACAACGTTGTAACAAACATTAGGTTAGCATTTATATTCATTAGATATGGGCAGATATGACAGTGATAATATCTAGTTCAATAATCTCCGAACGACTACAAACATATGACCTTCAACGATTTTCAACGGGCTGCAAAATCAATGCCCCAAAGCGAATGGTACACTGGTCCCTCTAGTGGCAATCTAACCCAACAAATAGATAAGATTTGAGTGACCAGGGTTACTTTCATCAACTAGTGATGTAAGTGACCTGGGTCATATAAGCGATTTGTGATGCGCTTATGGGAGACGTTAAGAGATGCGTTGCTGAGATGTGCGAAGAATGTGTCTGGTAAGCGCCGTGTGGGCGGGTGCAGAAGAAAATGTTGCGTGTGGTGGAACGAGGAGGTCGAACTGGCAGTGACACGTAAAAGAGGAGCGTTTAAGGAGCGGTTGCAGGTGAAGTCGGTGGTGGCATATGAAGGCTATAAAGAGAGGAGAAACGAGGTGAAGCGGGTGGTGAGGAGAGCCAAAAGGGACAGTTATGTCAGGTGGGGAAAACAGTTGTGCCAGAATTTTGAGAACAAAACGATGTTCTGGAAAGAGGTGAAGAGGGTGAGAAAGGGAAAGACCGGAAAGGAGAAGGTGGTAAAAGATGAACACTGCCAGTTGTTCTTGGAAAGTGGTGATACACGGTAGAGGTGGGCCGAGTATTTTGACGAGTTGCTGAATGTCGAGGATGACAGAGAGGCTGACATTGTTGCTGTGGTTGATGGTGCTCGGATGACAGTTTTTAGAGAAAGACTTGTGGCGGATATTACCAAGGAAGAGGTGCAGGAGGCGGTGGAGGTGATGAAAGCAGAGAAAGCCCCTGGTTTGGGGGGCGATGCGACAGAGTGCCTGAAGAAGGGTGGAGTAACGATTGTCGAATGGTCGGTGAGGCTACTAAACTGTTTTGTGCCGGGCATTGTACCGATTGAGTGGCGCAGTGCTTGCATTGTTCTGCTGTATAAGAGCAAAGGAGATGGAAAATAAATGCTGCAACTCGAGAGGTATCCGTCTGGTATGTGTGGTTAGTAAGTTGTACGGGAGAGTGCTCATCAAAAGGACTGGAGACTGTACGGAATGCGCAATTGGAGATTGTCGATCTGATTTTTGCAGTTAAACAGGTCCGTGAGAAATACCTTGCAAAGTAAAAGGGTGAGTTTTGGGCCTTCATGGATCTGGAAAAGGCATATGACAGAATCGACAGGAAAGCGCTGTGGAGGGTGTTGCGTTTGTATGGAGTGGGCGGATAACTGTTGAAAGCGGTGCAGAGTTTCTATGTTGGCAGCCGAGCATGTGTCAGAGTGGGAAGCGAGGTGAGTGAATGGTTCACAGTGATTGTAGGACTGAGACGAGGCTGCGTGATGTCACCCTGGCTGTTCAATCTCTATATGGATGGAGTTGTCAGGGAGGTGAATGCGAGTGGGTAAAAGTAAAGTAATGAGATGCTCGAAGACTGTCGAAGCGAGCAAAATTAGTGTCCTCATAAATGGAGAGCTATTGGAGAGAGTTCAGCGTTTTATGTACCTGAGCTCCCATGTGGAGATGACAGAACTAGTGGAAACTGAAATGAAGGCGCGAGTGAAGGAGGGGTGGCAAGTGTTGGGTGCATTGAAGAGTGTAATGAGCTGTAGGACGTTGGGGATGAAAGCATAGAGAAGATTGTATGAGGGTGTTGTTGTCCCAACTGTGCTCTACGAAGCTGAGACTTGGGGGATCATAGAAGGGGAGAGAAGAAGGTTGAATGTTTTCGATTAGATTAGTGTGTCAGGCTTTCTAGTGCACTGAAGTCGATGTCCTTATGGCACCGAACGTCAAACCGGCAGCCAGTGCTGCATTAAGGCATCGACAAATCATCGTCAGTGTCCGGGATCGCCTTGACTAACGGCATGCTTAGGTCACTACTGTTTATAGGGATATAGGGAAAGGTCACTAATGTGTCCTACTCAAAGTGAGCGCAAAGAAACGGTGGTCCTCCGGAAAAGAGGAGTCTATCGGTAAGTAAGGCTACGTATAATCAATTCACAACGTATCAGATTTCAGCTAGGAGGTTGGCTTCTTGACGGTAGCTGAGAAGCGGTTCCGCTCTGAATTGCTTCTAAGGGAACTCAGTAAGCTTTAGGCGGAGTGTATTAGGGAAGTCCAGAAACCGGCCCCTGGGAAAGTGCGTGCGTCGACACTCCGTCCATGTGGGGCACTCTGCCAAGACATGGGCTATTGTTAGAGGGACTAGACAGTCAATGCAGCATGGGGGCGGCGACGCCTCCTTTAGGTGTCTGTGCGTTAGTCTACCATGACCAATTCTCAATCGGCATATTGAGTTACCTCAGTTCGTCGAGATCGGTTGCTTGAAGAGACCCAGGGTGTGTGTGTGTCTTTGATAATGCGCAATTTATTGCTCATTGGAACATCAGACCATTCCATGTTCCATTTATTTCGCACAGCTCTTATAATCGCTGGGTAAGTCTTTATATGGGAGTGGACGTTGTTTTGCTGGATGAGGCGCCGCTGCAGCTCTTCGCGCCGCTTCGTCCGCCAGCTCATTGCCCGCCACCCCATAGTGACCAGGACCCAGCACAAACGAACGTTCTTGTTTCTGGAGGACAATCGCACAAGCCAGCGCAAGATTGCTGAAGCAGCAGGATGGCCTTTGTGAAGTTCTCCTAGGTTTGAAGGGCGCTGAGCGAATCACTTATGATTGAGATATTGGTGTCTGGAAGAGGTCGTCGTCAATGGCCTTGAGTTCAGCAGTGAGAACTGACGCTGATGGCGTGAGTCTCTTAGGAACAACGGGACCGGGGAGTACTACTGCACAACCCACAACATCGTAGTCTTTCGATCCATCAGTGAAGATATGCAAGCTAGCAGCGTGATGGGTCTCTGTATGGGCTATACAAATAGCTGAGGCGAGGATTTTGGGGTGCAACATCTGCCTTTCGGACAGAAGAATAGCGACTGCAGAGCATATTTTCTGGTACCTATACGCCAGATGAGGATAGCATCTTGCGGGAGAGGGTCCACCATGATGCGTGGCAGTCCAAGCTCAACAGTGAGATGTTCAATGAGCTGTGAAAAGCTCGAGGAGGGAACAAGATTGGGGTGGAACCGTCGGATCGTGGTGCATGTAGGAGAGGTGGGGCGGGTTAAGATATGGCAATAGAACTAGAGGTCAATTTGTTCTCGTCGCAAGGCAAGGCAAGGCTAGGCTCAACGGTTTCACAAAGGCTGATAATAGGGAAGGAGCAGAAAGCTCCAGTGCAGACGCGAAGGGCGGCATTGTGAACTGGTTCCAGTGTTTTGAGAAAATTTGGTTTCGCGGATCTGTAGACAACGCTTTCATAGTCCAGTTTGGACTGTATGATAGCACGGTAAAGGCGTAATGATGTTGTTCTGTCTATCCTCCCAGGTGATATGCGATGCAATACGGAAAATGCTAAATCGCTGTAAGCAGTCTATCTTCAGCTGTTGCACGTGGTACTTCCAGGTTAGTTTCTAATCAAATATTAATCCCAAGAAGCGGACTATTGGTAGGAAAGGGATAATTTCTCCATAGAGTGTGAGGTCTGGTTCCGTGTATGTGCGGGACCGATGGATATGAAGGGCACATGTTAAACCTTAGATACTGTAAAGCCTCGGGATTCTGTCCAAGCAGCCACCTGAGCAATTGCGCTCTGCAGTTGACATTTGGAGTTGACCTCACTAATGGCGATAGCGAATAGGGTACACGCAAGAAAGCTACCTTGGGGGACGTCCTCATCATGGGTATGTATGCTTGAGATGTGATTGCCGATTTGGTCCGGAAGACTCTCCGTCGGAGGATGTTTCGGATGAAGAAAGCTAAGTGACCCCGGAGTCGCATCTGATGGATCTCTCGGAGGATGCCATAGCGCCAGGTTGTATCGTATGCCTTCTCAAGGTCAAATAAAACGCAAACATTGTGTTGCTTGCGATCCAAGGCACCTTGGATATCAGTCACAAAGCGTAGTAATGCGTCCTGCGCTGATAGCATCTTTCGAAATCCGAATTGTTATGAGGAAAGGAGCGAGTTTGCTTCTAGGTGCCGAGTCAGTCGGGCATTCACAATCTTTTCCAGAACCTTCGCTACACACGAAGTGAGGGCTATAGGGCAGTAACTGGGCAATTCATAGGTAGGCTCCACAGGTCGGGATAGAAGTGGGTAGGCCAGATTGTGTTGTAAGTAAGACACAAGCAAGAGAGTGCAGAGGGATGTAGGTGCTGGAGCATCTCGTAAGAGATTTGATCTTCACCAGGAGCAGAGGGTTTGGAGGTGCGAATTGCACCGAGGATTTCGCGTACTGTTATAGGTTCATTGTAAGGTATAGGAGAATTTATGGAGAAATCCAGATCACTTTGTTCTGCAGTGCGCTTTGTGTTCCGGAAAGCCGGGCTATTCATAGAATCCGAGCTGATGGAGGAGTAATGTGTTGCAAAGAGTAAAGAGACTTCTTGCGGATCGGTGTGGGTCGTTCCCCCCATCCTTAGTGTTGGGGAGGGGGGGATGAGAACAATACTTCCCCGTCATTTTTCGTATGCGGGACTACACTTAAGACATGAGTGTGTTCACATTAATGGACGATACGAAGCTCTGCCATGATTCTCTTCGAGACAGGATGCATGTATTTCGTGCTTTTGCAGTTTCTCGCCTACACGTAATTTTGTCAGCTACTGCTTTGGTGCGCCGGTAACGACTGAATACACGCTCTACCAGGATGTCCTAATATTATGCGGTGTTCCCTTGGTTATAGGGATGCTGCTGTTTGCAGCGTGGAGAAAGGTACTATTAAAGTTTCCCACCATCTCGTCACAGGATATGTCCTGAGGTGAGAGAGGTGTTGTTGCATAAGCGGTGAACGATTGCCAGTTGGCATTACGCATTATGTATCAGCGAGCGGTAGAAGTATCTTCTAAATGGCGGGTTGTGATGGTGATGGGGAAGTGGTCACTCCCGTAGGGCTCCTCCAGCACTTGCCAAGCAAGGTCTGGGGAGCTGAAGGATAAGTCAATAGCCGATACCGAGGCTGTCTGGATATGAAAGTGCGTCGGATCTCAAGTATTAAGGAGCGCAATATCAGAAGATTGACAGAATGCTTCGACGTGTCCTCCACGTCCATAATAATCGTGACGTGGAGGACACGTCCATAATCCTTAATAGTAACGGAGCGTTTGAGGCCCCCTCTGTGTACTTGAGCTTGCTGAGTTGTTTGTAGAGGGATTGGAGTGCATGTGATTGCTTGATTTACTTTAGTAGCTAGGCCAGTGCCCGGCCGAGAATCGGCAGTGGGCGAGATGAAGTGGGCTTTGTACCCACTGGGAAAAGATGGTTTGTACCGCCCCAGGAGGATTCCTGGAAACAAACTACCATTGGATTATAGGTTTGGGTTAGTTTCGATAGTTCAGCATAGTTAACACGATATCCTCTAATGTTCTATTGAAGGACGAGGGTATCAGACATTGTTATTTAGGTTAGAGAAAGTTAAGGTCTTGGCTTGGGTTGGTGAAGTCGCTCAATTTCGCTTTTGTGGACTATGTCATTCACGGGCCTCTCGGCCGCGTTCGACGCGTATTACTGGAACTTCTCTTGTGGCTACAAGTCAACGACGGGTCATTTCGTTTGGATCATCGTCCAGGTTAGAGCCCGTGCGCTTGGCGATGGTCAGCGGCAAGCGAGTTTCTCCGGTTTAGGATGATGGTTGAGTGGGGTGGTTATCACTCAATGGTGTGTTCGTCGCACTCCCTTAGGATTATAATCCGGTGCGGCTAGACGTGATTGAGACAGAGGGGGATTAGGTGTCCTAATAAAGGCCCCAGAGACATTTGGGTTGGGAAGTAACCTGGCTGGCCTGCGTGGCTACCAAGGGAAATCTAAGTTGGGCTTGAAGTAAGGTGGGTTTGGTCGTCGGTGACTACTCACGGGTTTTCATTTTGTGTAGCTGGTGAGGGGCGCGCTGAGGTGGCAGCGTATCTTCATGTGGTGCTGCCTCCAGCAAAGGCAGGTCATCGTCCAGATTCAGGTATGGGACTCCCATTGCGCGTCAATCAGCAAGTGATGGACGCGGCGAGGTGACAGTGAGTGAAAGTACAGATACAGACACTAGGCCGCATCCCCCAGAAAGGGGGGTGGCCGACGGCAAGGCGCACCTCACACCCTCACACGCTCACACTCACACAACTTAGCCCTTTTGTGCTAAAGGGTCCGGCCGGTAGCCCCTCAACTTACACTCTGGGTCCCGAATGTACCGAGGAACCGTCGTCAGCAGCAGGGCCCGACAGTTTTCACTGGTTTAC
>SDVV010002943.1:0-22111 GCA_016164225.1 Gammarus roeselii | reverse complement strand
TATATACACATATATATGTGTTCGGCGGCTTCCACGTCGGGGACCCGGAATGTTGGGTAACATACCCAAAATTTGATGGCATAAGTTATTGTTAGGCTAATAAAAATAGTAGATTCATTAACGTCAGAGGGCACTGTATAGAGGAGCAGTACCGCTTTTTTTGGCAACGCTTACACAAAGTAACAAAGGCCCGATGATCTCCTCATGTAGTTGCTACCCACGGTCGCATAAGAGCATATATTTAGTAAAAAAATGGTCCTTACAAGTTCGCCACTCTGCACTTGCAACTGATATGAATGACACATCTGTTCTTGAATACAATGCAGAGAAGGATCTTCGGAAGGGGATGGACGGACATCAATCTGCAATCCTTCTCGTTGAACTTGCATAGCCTGCTTGTAAATGCAATAGCGATAATAGTAGGTTTAATTTGATTTGATTTGGGCCTCATTTCCACCAGAGCCTCAACGTGAGTCATAATAGGCTCCCCCGTAGGGCGCGAGATAATAGTAAGAGCTGAGACATTGTTGCGTTGGAATGCCATTCCCATCGACGACGTAACCTGTTGTGATTCAGATCAGTTGGTATAAACGGTGTGTTAAGATGGTGAATGTTTTTGAAATAAATACTTTCAGATTCATGATCACTGCTCTCATGAGATTCTGAATACGTCATCCGATCCCGACTTTTCGAGTGCGCTTCATATGTTGTAATGTAAATGTGAGTAAACTCGCAGAAATGAATGCTCATTGACGACGGAACAGAAAATATGTCGAGCTTGTTAACTCAGCATACATGTTTAAGGATAAAATGTAGATATCGAGGTAATCCTGAAATCAACTCGATAAGTTTTCTTTGATGCAATGTCAATTAATGGTTTAATATATGTTTAATTTGATTAATTTACCGACTTCATTTCTCTCAAGGAAACAAAGAAAAGGTAAAATGTCTTCGAGGAACTACACATCGTAATATTGGGATGGAATTACAGACAATTCACGTTTTCAGAAGACATTCATTCAATAATGAATAATTTTTCATGATGCGCCTACTGTATCGAACAAAGAGTTACTGAAAATTTAAAACCCATCCCTATTAATGTGGTGCCGGCCGAACGTGGATTCTGAACGTTTCACAGCTTTGATTCAAGCCTGCTGACTGACACTCTACGTCAGCTGTGGTACTGGCACCGTCCATGGTTGCGGCCGGCCATGGTTGGCGTTGGCCGATACCTCAGACCAAAGAGAATACCTATGCCAAGACGCGCATACGGCAGAGGCTTTTGGTCTATATCTAATAAGAAGAACCACTGGTAGATGGACTTAGAATTTCAAACAAATGAACTGATCTTGATTGGATTTTTTACACTAGTATTCATCAGCAAATAAATATTATAAAACGTTGTATCGTGGTTAGGGAAGGAAGGACTCGATTTATTTAATGAGGTACCTTGTACTGCCACCCGGCAAATGAATCCAAATTGACTTATGAACTGTAAATTAAGATTTTAGTAGAGACATTTGCAATTGCCTTGTCGCTGCAGTCACGGCCGCATCAACTGACCCTGTTCAATTCAACAACTCCCGTAGATAACAAATCTTGAAAGGCCCTAATGCTGCTACAAATTTCATGGCGAATTGGAATTGAAAGTAATACAGTAAGGAAATTCTGCACTGCGGTAAGATTTCACTCCTGATCTATGATCGAGCGCTCTAGTCCTTAGGGACTGCATCTCATAAAATAATAAACCATGGCAGCAGCAAATTTTATTTATTCAAATTTATTATACCATCTGAGTTTCACATGAATACCGTATGAAATGATGTTGAAATAAACCACGATCTGAGTACACTCTCTTAGTCTGAATATGTAGTGGGTTATTATTTATACTACAGTGTACGGCAATCGTGACAAGTACCTTCTCCCAGATGGGAAAATTATATTCCTGTGTATCTCCCGGCGCAGATGTTGCAGTCAATAATAAGTTTCTAAAAAATTAGCTGTGTTGAAATTTTCGATGTTTTTCATCGTGTGTACATGACGGGATCATATCACTCATTTCGCGTACTGACAACATTCTTCATCCATCATGAGTAGATTAATAACGGTGTACCGTAGGAGTCTGCGTTAGAACGTTCTCAAACTTTGATGACGTAAACGAACAAACATTTTACATCGACAAGGTGTGAATGGAACAGAAAGTGATCCGCCCATTTTTTAACAAAAGTTTCCTTGGCTCAAAACGATTCCCAATTTCATTTTCGTTAGATCGAATATGATGAACTGAAGTGATTGAAACTGAAAGTGTTTAGGAGCAAAAAGTCATGAGGTTAAATACGCTTTCTGAGACGCAATGAATGAGAAATGAACAAGTCACATATCGGTGAATTCTCCTTGAATTCTAGAATGGAACGTTTGTCAGGATGGGGTTAAAATAAAATTGATATTTTGTTATCGTAAATGCTGTCGAGGTATAATGGATTTGATTAGTTTCGAAGCGCTCGAAAAATAATTGTAAAACACGGCGGTGTTAAGAAACCTTCGATATTTGCTTCCAGAGCAATCGTCATTTGGTGTTTTCAGCTATCGGTGCTGTCACGTTTGAAGCGTTTACGTGAATTGTTTAAATTTTGGAAATAGCTTAAATCAAAAGTTCCATTGTGTTGACCATGAGTCCTCCAGAAGGAGTGTACCAACTACCTCAAACAATGGTCATCTCAATGTTAGGTATGACGACGACTCAAACATCTGTAGGAGGGAGGTTAACATAAATTTCATGTCGCTCTACTCCCTGCCACACCGGATCTCGCCCCGGATCTCTGGGGAGCCCAGCGTTCGCGCTAAAATTATTCCCGCACACGCGCACTATCGCCACTTCACTTCACCTCACTGTCATGGCCGGACACTGCCATAACCGCTAAAAATCTTTCATCCCACGTGCTTTCTACCTAACGATGATTCAGCCCACACGCATTTTCCACCACTTCAAAATCTGCCACTGTCATATCGGCCACTGTCATTTCCGCGAAACAGGCGTACCAACCTAACAGTTATCACTTTAATGAAACTTCAATAAAAAAAAGCTTAAAAACGGCATTGCGTACCCTACAAAATTACGTATGTTTGCCCCTCGGGTTAGAAATACGTACCTTTGCCCCGCGGGTTAGAAACACGTACCCTAGGTTCGGTTAGGTTGGGCAGGAAAAGTTTCATTAAAGTGATAACCGGTAAAATGGTACGACTGGTGACTAATTCTGACGTGGGCTGAAACAGATTTTCGCCAGAATGTCACTGGCAGATATGACCGTAGCTGGTGTGACTGAGGAACGCTATGAATGTTCGCTGTTAAAAAATGGTACCGTAGGTAGGTAGTCGGAACAACTTGGGGCTGATAAGGCAGTTGGCGGAGATGATAGTGGTTGATCTGACGTTAGCTATAAAATAATTTAGCGCCAGGGATAGCGACCTGATCTCTGCGGTAGGAAAGGAAGCTGTTAATTCGTCCCCCCCCCCCAAGCACCAGCCATCGTTCCGGAACCGGATATATTTTGAAAGTGAAAAACTGGAAGAAGAAGAAGAGAGGGAAAAATGTGAACATTATTTATAATTTTAATTTCGGAAGGCTATATTTTATTACAATTGTTCATTTTATTTGTTTTTATGCTAGTGATGTGTATTAGTTTCACAATGTGTTTGGTTACTAATGTAACTCTGTTAGGTTACAGAGTCAATATTAATATGATTAAATGAATAATGTACGGATAATTTGCATTTACAGTTGTTTAATGTAGGTTAATGTGTAGGTATAAATTTTGAATGACTTCATTTATTATGAGTTGAGTATTTTATTAGGTTTGTACGTTCACTGTAAGGTACTGCTGAATAAATTCATTCATTTTTGTAGGGTTAGGCTTGATGTTGGTCTTGCTTTAGAATGGCTTTGTAGAAAACTGGGCATCTACCGCAGGGTATTTTATTATGGTAATAACTGAAATAAAAATACGACAATGTGTGAACAAACCCAATATTTGATACTAATTATATCAAATTTGGTAATAGGACAATAGCTACATCAAGTATTAAACATAATGGCAATGGAACAAGCAGGAGATGGTCTGTTCATAATAATTAAATACTTATAAGCACGTAGGTGAATCCAATTTTATCAAATAGTCAAAAATGAAATGGTACGAACCCATATGAAAATCTAAAAATAAATTGGACAAAGCAGTATAGTCGGAATCATTAAATGTAACGCTGTATATATGAATCTGCGACAATAAATCTAAGATCTGTACGTGATTTTTTTATAAACGTTCGTCTACCTGAGTATACGAATCGATTATTATCCACTATTTCAAATCATTTATTGCAGTGAACGTGCAATTATCACAATATACTATACTATAACTGTATCAAACATTTATTCATACCCTGCAGTCAACGTGCAACCGATTCTTATCTCATACCAACGCTCACACTTATTTAATTACCAACTTTGCCCTGCCATCCCCAATATCTAATCTAATGAAAATAAATAGACATAAATAACCCTTTCAAAAGTTTTTTTTTACAAATACCCTACAGTGCTCAAGCAAACATATTAGAATGCTTTAAATGAGAAGCATTCACGTTTTTTATGGAGACATAAACCTATATTACTACTCAAAACACACGAGACAGCCTTGAATACAATAACTACAATAACTACACGATACCCAACGCAAATACCCCTAACAGGACGTGGAACTAATATCCATTACTGACCTTGCAACAAATAAAACGAACGATTCCTCGACTAATACCCTAGAGTGAGCGTGCAATACTAATGAACCCTATCATAAATCTAGTATTCATATGATATGAATAATAACTTTTCAAAATTCCTCACCAACACCAAAATCTACATTAGCGACCAAGGCTTACTCTCCCATTTCTATACAATATCCACTTCACGTCCGTAGCAACTACGTAACAACTTAACAGGACATGATATCAATTCCCACTATCTACCTCACCCCAAGATAAATGAAATGATCTTATTAAAAATCGTATTACTATACTACTAACTTGCAGTGGTTGACCAGTTTTCTCCGAAACCATTCTAAAACAGGATTAACACCATAGATCAACCAATAATTTTCATCCCTATACAACAAATTAACCGAATTTATCCAGTTTTTATACCCTACAGTGAACGTAAAAACCTAACAAAGCACACAGCTCGTAATAAAAATAGTCATTAAAATCCTATACCAACACATTAGCTTGCATTACTGACCAAGACACACGATATAGCGTTCTAGACCTAAACAATAGCTCTACAATTTCCAACTCAAGTTATTGTAACATTATTCTAAAAATAATATCAATAATAATTACCATTCAAATCAAATATCAAGGCTCGAACCTTCATCAATAACCTAACACAACGTGAAACCAATCTACATCACTAACATTGCAATAAATAAATTGGAACTATCCTATCGACAAGTCAGTTCCCTATAGTATTATTAATATCACTATTATATTTTTTAGTTTTTCTTCTTCTGCTTTTTAATCCTTCCCTGTGTCAGGAAGAAAGGAATGAAATATAAAAATGAAAATAATTGTTGTATTCACCTTCACGCAGATCCTGTTCACGAGCGATGGCCGGTGCATGGGGGGATCAACAGCTTCCTTTCCTGCCACGCAGATTAGGGGCGGACCCGTGGTGGTAGAAAGAGCTATATTACAGTTGTATTAACCTCCCACCTACAGATGCTCGAGTCGTCATCACGACTAACATAGAGATGACCATTGGTTAAGGTATTGGGTACACTCCTTCTGGAGGGCCCATCGTCTACACGACGGCACTTCTGTGTTAAATCATTTCCAAAATTTACACGCCATGTGCCTCATTTCGAATAAACTGTATATAATACAATTTATGAATTTCAATGTTTCTGCGCTTTATTTTGATTAAACTTAGGAGCTGCGAAGTGCATCTCTTTTAATTGAGAGGCCCCCACAACATCTAGTCATGAAATGCATAAATCTCTTCAAGGCACAACAACGAAAGAGCACCATGCTCAGTCACTGCCTAGGTTACTTAGGGTGGTGCTCGTAAACTGATGTGTCTATTTTCCAAATCTCATAGCTCGTATGCCTATTTTAAACTAGACTTTAGAGTTACCAAAGTCAAATCTATGCCTGAGAGATGTCCTCCTGACGTCTCACCTTGAAGTGCCAAGGAGCCACAAGTGCACAGAAGACTTATTCTTCTGAACACATGAAGGAGGACCACGGCGCTGGTAACTGGGCCTGGTGCTTTACAACTTTTGCATATTTTTTCAAAATCTCATGACTCGTTTGTTCATTTCAATCTGGACCCAATACCAAGTTGGGGCCTCATGACCCCAACCTCTGGGGCCAGCCAATAGGCATGCCCTAAGAAAAATGTATGAGCCCGTTGATCATATGGGTCTGTCCGCTTACTCTAGGCTGTAATGTTAGAACAGGACAGACAGATGAGACCGCCTGAAATCTAAATGTTTACCTCCCCTTCTCTACTCGCCCCTATACCATAATTGTTGTCCCGTTAACCTTCATTTTCCTAAATGTGTGCTTCTCTTACTATTCCCCACTCTCCTTCTATGAAACAACACGACGTGAGCACTTGTTCTCGTTTGTATCCTGAATTTGATCTAATTTAATCTCTTATCATACTTCATTGAACGGGAAGACATTATGAACCTTATCGTAAATGCCTAAATTCCTTCTACTAACAAAAAAACAGTCAATTCGTATTCAACAACATCACATACGACTATATTTCGGAACAAGACCGACATGATAGCATATAACATCCAAAAAAATAATATAACTAATCATGGAACATTTGCACATTACATTTCTTAAAGAAACATAGCAAAAATCGTGTCCCTCTACAAATACAATGCAATGAATGATAATTTTTTTCTTGTGACATTCTTAGCATGAACAAACACTATAAATCCACACCTAGAATCCACCAATAATTTATTTAGCCCGACAACTTGTTAACTGAATTAATCCCATTCAAAGTGCAGTTATTACGCAATTAAATTTTTTCTTCATGTATGCAGTGAATGTGCATTTTCTTCTAACTCTTCTAAATCAACACATTAACATAAAAACCTATACAATTCCCAGAGAAAATACACAATACACCAGCCAGAGCCCCACCAATGGAATCCAAACCCAGATCATCAATAGCGTTTCCAAATATACTCGGCAACTGGCACAGAGCACTTAGGAACCTTATCACAAGAAACATAAGAAATGAAAACAAGAAAGAGACTCACCCTAACCAACCCTATACAATACCCACACAATATCCATACAATACTTTTACAATACCTATAAAATGCACTCATACCCCTCAACACACCCGACGCTCCGCCTGCCTTCTTGCCGACTGCCGCCCTTCAGCCTACCCACGTTTAAATTAATCCCTGAGTTCCATCACTAAGGATCGCTCCTGTAATACAAACGCCAGAATAAGGTCTCTTCGCGTTTTGTTACCGAAATCCCTGTATGAGGATTGTATGTTTTTAAGTTTGCATTTACATATGGTTGTTCCACCTAGGTCAGGAGTAACAGCGACATAATACTCCGGTCTCAACAGGAAAGTCTTTTAGCCCAGTGAGTAGTTTGAACTGATTTACTCATATAAAAATTTGGTCGTGACCGATTCTTAACAGCACTTCATAGGTGACAGCAGCGAGAGCTGATAACACCCAAGAGCAATTGCTCTGAGAGCAAATGTCACTAATGTCGCTAAACGGACGTGTTTAGCAACTATTTTTCTAGCGCAGATTTTTATGAATCCATTTTTTTAGCGCCGAAACTAATCTAATCAGTTATGCCTCGACAGCATTCACGACAACAAAATATATTTGACTCCTAACCCAGTTCTGATGAATTCTCCATTCTTGAAACTAAAGGGAACCCAGCGTTGGCGCTAAAATTATTTCCGCACACGCGCACTATCGCCACTTCACTTCCCCCCACTGTCACAGCCGGACACTGCCATAACCGCTAAAAATCTTTCATCACACGTGCTTTCGACGCAAACGATGTTTCAGCCCACACGCATTTTTCGCCACTTCAAAGTCTGCCACTGTCGTATATGCCACTGTCATTACACCTAAACAAGCGTACCAACCTACTGGTTATCACTTTAATGAAACTTCAAGAAAAAAAACGTTAAAAAATTGCATTATGTACATTAGAAAAATACGTATGTTGGCCCCGCAGGGTTAGAAATACGTACCTTTGCCCCGCGGGTTAGACACAAGTAACCTAGGTTAGGTTAGGTTGGGTAGGAAAAGTTTCATTAAAGTGATAACCAGTAAAATGGTACGACTGGTGGCTGATTCTGACGTGGGCTGAAACAGAGTTAAGCTAGAATGTCGGTGGCAGATTTGACAATGGCTGTACGCTATGAATGTTCGCTGTTAATTTTTTTTGCCGTAGGTAGATAGTCGGAACAACTTGTGGCTGATAAGACAGTTTGCGGAGATGAAAGGGGCTGATCTGACGTTAGCTATAAAAAAAATTAGCGCCAGGGATAGCGACCCAAATTAAACCAGGATTCACCGATATGTGACTTGTTCATTTCTCATTCATCGCGTCTCGGAAAGCGTTTTTAACCTCACGAGTTTTTGCTCTTAAATACTTTCAATTTCAAACCCTTCAGTTCACCATATTCGAGCTAATGCTAATTGAATTGGTCTTTGTTTTGGGTCTAATATTTTTTGTTAAAAAAATATGTGCAAGTCACTGTCCCATCCACACCTTGTCCAATTACGCGTGTTAGTTTTCGATGGTCGGGTGTAAAATGTTGCAAGTGCCCTAGCGCAACTCATTCGGTACATCGTTGGTAATCTACTGTTGATGGATGAAAAAATGCTAGTTAGCATGCGAAATAAGTGATACGGTGCTATCATATTCAGACGAGGAAAGGCATCGAACACTTCAACACGGCTTCGTTTTTAGATTTTTCTAGATGACTACAACACCTGTGTCGGGAGTTACACAGGAATAGTATTTGCCCACCGTGGTATAAATAATAACATACTACCTATACAGACGAAGAGAGTGTAACGAGATCTAGTGGTTTATTTAAACATAACTACACATGATATTCACGTGAAACGCAGGTGGTGAGATAAATGTAAAAATATAGAAATCGGGTCGGACATGGTTGATTACTTCATACTATGTTGCCAAAAAGGGCTAGAGCTGCTCAATCACAGATCAGGTGCGAAATCCTACCTTACTGTTTAATTTCCTGACTGTGTTAACTTCGATTCCAATTCTTTATGGAATTTTTGTGAGCATTAGTTCCGTTCAAGATCGGTTACCTACGGGAGTCGTTGAATTGAACAGCGCCAATTGATGCTGTCGTGTCAGATACTGCAGCGACAGAGCAAAAGCATATGATCTTGCTAAAATCTTCATTTTTAGTTTGTAGGTCAATTAGGATTCTCTTGCCAGGTGACAGCACTCGATACCTTAATAAATTGATTGAGTTTTTCAATTCTCGTAGGAGAAGCACACGGTAAGACAAATCACAATTGAGATTCTGAAATATTTATTTAAAATCATGATTCAGTTACCAGAGGTACTTTTCATCAGATGAACCAAACGCCTGCATGTGCGTCTTAAACTTTGGTTAGTGGGAGCATGCTGACGGAGAACGGAATACTACTATATCATTGAGCGATATAATAGGCTCTGAATGACGTAACGCCTTCAAATGTATTAGGCACCCAAAAAATAGAATTTTACAGCTTGCGTGCATTGCATTCTATTGGACTGTTTAGTAATTGCACTGAATTGCACAGACCATTGCATTTCAGTTTAGAGAACAAACAATACGGCTTTCACAGTCCGCAGTTGGCAAAACACGATGCCAGCAATACACGAGCTTAAACGTGTCAAATTCAAACTGAATTGCAGTGAACTAAGAAGACGTTCAGTCACATGACTGTGAACGTGGCCCCCTTGTGTGTTCTCTTGCCTTGACAGGAGATGGGGTGGGGCACGCTGGGGCTCTGGGGATGTTCAAGTATTCATTCAGTGACCAACTTATGACCCGTTGCCAGCAAGTTCAGCTTCAGCATCTTCGGCGTGTAAATCCACTTCTGGGCTGCCTGATCAGCTGTTCGGGAACCGTCTCAAGTCGGTGAAGAGGATTTGAGCAAGCAGAGTTAATCCCCCGCTATCCAAGGTCCCGGGACGAGTGTCGCCCAGGTGCGTAATGTGGCCTGGAAGTGCTGACACGTGTTCCGACACGACGTTTGTCGAATCCGGAATTTAACCCAATGAACACCCAGGGTCTTGGTGGCTATTTTTAAGGTGGAAAAGCCAGTAGGGTGCCAGAGCGGCACGCCCGAGGTACCCATTTTTTATACTATAGCCCACACATGTATAGTAAATTCAACATGACGTGACTTATCGAATTTTCTCCAATAAGATTTTCCTTTTGAATTTACATATTTCGTACTGTTGAATTTAAATGATTTCGTCTTGTAACTATTACATGAAGGCTAGAAACAAAATTTAGCTTTTCCCTATAAAATTATACATAAACTATACTTTTCAATAAATGATGATCGCTTGGTATTCATTCAAGGTTGTAAGCGGTCCACAAGCTTGAGTTTCTAATGATATCGAAAGAGGTAAAAGATCCGTGATGAGTGGGGTTCGATCCCGAGTCAGTGATGCCATAGTCTGAGACTGATACCACTAAGCCATGAGAGGCAGAGAACATTGCGCATCGATGAAGTATATATTGTTCTATCAATTATTTTCATTATGATATTTCATTTGACTTAAGCGAGGAAAACGGCGTAATTTTGATGAATTGAATTTATGAAGACTTGTTGCGACGCAAATTCATGCAAATTGACTCCCCGTGTAGTATCATGTAACAGTTACCAGATTCATGTTGTGTCAACAAGACTTCCAGAAACATGGCCTAAAGAAGTGAAACACCGGCATAATTTATCGGATACATGTAAATTCAACAAGATCTAAAATCAATATGAAAATAATTGTAGATTCGAACAGACTATTTGCAGAAATCATGTTACATTTACATGTATATGGCTATGAACAGGCCAACATGACAAATATTGTACATTTTACAAGTCATTTTCTTTGTGTGCATTGAACGTCAACCAACCGGTGATGGATTATCAACAAATAAATAGTTTGTTGTGTGGATATCTGACCAAAGTCATGACCCTCTGTAAGTACTGTAATAATTTACACTATTAAAATTGAAGCCAGAGCTGATACAGTAAACTGTGAAACGGCGTCCGATGAGGGCCCTCCGGAGCAGCACGAATGCATACACTCTCCTCTGGACGGCGTAGTAGAGCCAGTGCGGTACTCACAATATCCCCTAGGAAGTTCTCCTAACCATTATCAATCACGATTGTGAAATACGCCGTGCGGTGTTGCTGTTGTCGCCCTCGAACGATCCCTGAACGTTAATCAGAAACTTGTTCAGCTTTACAATGCCTTTTTGTAACGTTCCGAAGTATGTTACAAGTAACAACGACATTTTGCCATCACATGCATTGAACTTACACATCTGAACGCCAGCCAGCCAGTCATTGTTTTCAATAGATAACTCTCTTTCTGTGTGCATAACTACACATATGTGAACACTTCTCAAGCTTTGGCCTAAAATAAGAATAATTCTGTGTATGTATTTATCCAGTCACACATAATTTACCCGTCAACGTTCTCTGCGTCGAGAATATTGGCATACCTCTTTTACCTGGATTGACAGCTGCACGATGTACTTCTCAAGCAGTAAGCAATAACGGCTTGTGAGGATGAAGTTGTCATGCGCCTTACGCCTAACATTTTTTGTCAATAATCAAATATTTATCGTATATCATTTCCAAAGGTTCCCAGTTCCGAAAATATCGATTGTTTTCTTGTTGGGGGTTGAAAAAAATAGCTGAAAATATTGGGACGTCAAATGTGGGGTGATATTTGATCGTTCCTTAATGTGGTACGTAGCAAATCTCATGAACTCTTCAATCATATTTTGATTATAACAAATGGTACAGGAAACAGCAAATGTTTAGATGCTTGCTGCAATTTGTGTCCTCTGTTAAACCATTTATAAACAATAATTCTTTCCCGTTTGCTCATAATGGCAGATTCCACGTTATATTTCTGCTAATGTTACTGTTGACACGATCAACATTAGAAAAGTTTTAATATGCTCATGGGAATAGTTAGTTGATATATTCGCTCACTTCATACACGAGATTTTTCTCTCCGGTTATCACTTTGGCAACTTGTAAACGACGCAAATCGCAGGTTTGCGTGCTCGCGATCATTGAGTCCATGGGCTGGAATTAGCTATGGTGGCCTACAGTGTTAAGCACAACAATGTGCTAACTAAAACAGTGTATTCGACGGACCGCAGCAATAAAGAATAATACAACGTAGCTAAGATAGTAATCATAGAATTATAACAGGCGAGTAAAACTAACAGTCATATGAGAAGGTAATTCAATGAAATGAGGTGTCTAACACATTCAAAGTGTGCGTTTAGAAGTGCAAGGGAGGCATTTCGTCTCTCAAAGAAGCATGGTAGTTTTGGTGTACGTCATCTGATGAATATTTTTTGATATTTTATAAATAAAATTGTCAGAGCAAATATTTAATCAAAACATTCACTTTGAAAAGGTTATAAATATTATCTCAATAAAAAATAAAGAGTCAACTTTGCCACTACTTGCGGATGGTCAACAGGAAAGTGAGGATCTTTTGCAAATGTATCTCCTACTGTTCAGTTAATGTTACATGATACTGTAGGTATTTCGAGCGTATTTTCTTCAAGTTCCAGGAATTTTTCATACCAAAGAAGTAATTACATTTGCAAATCCCCATACTAAAAATGACAACGGAATACACAAAGACAAATATTTTCTTGTCACACACTCACGGAGGTCGATCATTGTTACTGGGGCCATCTCAAAATGATAATACAGGTAATTTTCAACATAAGTATTAATGTAATATCTAATCGTCATCTGGCTACATGACGATCATATTGGAAGTTGTTGCGGGGCCTTGATCACATTGTTCCCAAACCCTGGTGCAATCGCATCGCGCAAAATTTCTTCGATACTAGAAGAAAAATTTAACATTGTAGTACCTAAAATTTATTACATCATAACAACAAACGATGTAATTTGGCTAAAAAGCATCAATATTGATTTTGTGCAATTTTTTTATGCTCTTCATTCGTGTATTCATTCTCGTTGACTAAAATTATTCATATCTGGTACATTGAAATCACTTTGAGTGTTTATTTAGGTTTCAGCTCAGCGTTGGCAACTGGATCGATATGGGTAATCCAATATGTAGTCTTCGGTATACGTATTAAGTAAATGGTGAAGCAGAGGAAAGTGACCGACTAATGTCAGCATGGGTTGCCAGCCCAGATGCTTTGGTTATTGCACCGTAATGGCAGTGAATGCACTTGTTCCTGATTTCCGTTTACATAATTCGTGTCAATTATAAGGGAACCTGACCCAATATAATCCAACTGCGACGTATATCGCTCAGGGAAGTAGTTGGTCTTTCCAGTTAACGACTGTCTTATAACGCTCCAGTGCCAATTAATTACTTGTTTGAGACGCGACAGACAGATCCAACAGGTTATGAGCAGTTGATCGATTGATCGACCATGGAATAGATGGATATCAGCAAGTCCCGCGTTCGTGATGCCAACGCGGAACACCTCTGACAGATTGACGGAGCTGGACGGCAGAATTGATATAATTGTCATAGGTTACTCTACCGTCCGACACCAGGCTGTCGAATTTGTGCATGGTGTAAGGCAAAGAGGCGTGTTATTTGCAAGCACGGAGCCACACTTGATAAGATCAGAGGTGCCCTTGCGGAAGTTAAGGTTTCCAGGCCCGAGACTCTCATAATCTGCAATGTACGCCCCAATGACCTAAGACGGACAAAGTCGGAAAATCTCCTAGCCATGTATACGCCTCTGGTTTCTGATCTTAAGGCAAAGACGAATCGAGTGACCATCACATCCATCCTCCCAAGAATGAGTGATGATGACGAGCTGTGAAGTAAATCCACCTATACAAATCGAGCTTTCCAGACAATTTGGAAGTCCAACGGAGTATCCTTCATCAATTTTTTTGAAGACTTTCGATAAAGGCCCGATCATTTCTTAAAAGACGGACCACACTTGAACGAGTTAGCAGATGCCAGACTAGGCAGACTACTCCAGCTAAGAGCAAATATATATTAGGCCCAAAACAAAGGGGTCCAACGTGCTATAAACGGTCCAGGTTTGGCTGCAGAGAACATTACCTAGAGGGCTCAGTGCTAGCAGCAAATACTGCGACAGGAACGATGACCAATTAATCGTTTTAGGAGAACACTTTAGATGCCTTAATACATAGAACGTAAAAATCGTTGAGATGAACTCCATAGACTGTCGTGATCCTGGAACGCAAACTCCAGGTCGAAACCCTACCAAATGAGAAGCCGAAGACCACTGCACGAACCGTCTAAAGGTCTTATCATGAAAAGCGCAGTTCTATGCCCCTAAGTTCGACGAACTACGAAGACTGGCGACCATGTATTCATTCGATGTCTTTGGCATAAACGCAACATAATTGATATTCGGAGTAGAAATCTTGGTTTCGGAAATAATGATTGTGGACAAACCCACCCTAAGTAAAATAGGGGGTGGGTCCGTGCTGCACATAGAGATGCTGCATCCATTTCTTAGAATGACACTCGCCCCTGTTTCTTTTAATTCACCACGCAGAAATTGAAGTGGCCCATACGACATTGAAAATGACATTGGTGTACCTCAACAGTCACACCCTTGGGGAACACAATGCACAACTTTAAGAGAAGCTGGAAAGAAAAGTCCCAAATAATCACGAAACTCATCTTCGGCGACTTCAATCTCCCGTATATTTACTGGGTTCACAGGCCACAGGCAATAAACTAACGGAGTTAATCGTCGATTATGGTATGACCCAGTATTTTCGTGAATCGATTCGATGGAATAACATACTGAACCTAGTGACTGAGGAGCGCTTGATTGGCAACATCCTAAATACCAACAAACTAGGAAGTTTGTTGCCAGGGAGCTGTGCGCTGCCCCAACTTTGCGAGAGCAGACTACAAAGGGATGAGAGAGCAACTAAGAACGCCTAATTTGCTCGAAAAACTCAGAGAGGGTACTGTGGATGCTTGCTGCTGTATCCTAAATGAGAGAGTTCACGAGGCCTGCGACCGATGTATACCCTTGAGGATAATTGAACCTTCCCTCTTGATGGAAGGTCAAAGTCGCCTGGGCCCTAAATCTTTTCGATGGTGCAATTCATCATCTAAGTGCCTCGTCCAACCTACTTGCGATAACGCACATCCGACTCGAATTTGATTTCATTTCATTTTAGAATCGTCGATGTAATCGTCACAGCCCGCATCTAATTATAGTTTTGCATTCATATATCTGCTGCCAACAAGCAATCACGAAAATATAACTCAAGCAAACGATTCATTTTATCCACGGTTATCTCTCCACTAGTCCAAGATGATTCGGGCTAGGCTAGAATGTGGCATTTGCCATCTCTCGTAAGTCCCCAAAATAATGTCTTGAGGTAGTTCTTATAGCTCTGCCAGAAATTTGCGCATGGCATTCCCTCTCATTGGGAATGCAAGAAGGCGCGCTGTATTTCTACCTGGCAGAAGAAATCAAACAACAGGCAGAGGTAGTCGAACAACTGAAAGCACAATTCAGTTATGACTCCAATGACTCGTCCAAAACAAAGACAATTGACACGGATACACGATTGCTAGCTGTTGAATCAAAGATCTGACGAGTTAAAGAAACAGCTGAAAGCATCCCAAATCAAATGAAAGAACTTCAAGTGCGCATAGACTCTGAATTGGCCGAAAATTTTACAGCTGTAGACGGAGAGACAAACAACCGCACCAAATCGACTAAAAATTTAATCAAAGAAAGCGAAGCATCGTACACTACTGTAGTAGCATGAGTCAGTTACGCTGTGACAATGCACCACACATTAAGCCATTTTCTCACCACATCCGACCCGACACACGTAACCGTTTTGACGTTTTGCCCGATGAAATGGACTCCCAGAATAAAGAGGAAATTTTAGTGATTGGTGATTATAATGTCACCTCCTTCAAATTAAATCAGCAAAAAGGGAGAATTCAATAAAAAAATACTCGTCAAAAGAGAGTTGAAAGTCGATGCAAAAGAAGGCATAATCGAAAAGGGAAAGAAACCATCGCCTAGACAAATTATACCTTAAGTCGAGCTAAAAACGGGTAACAAACGGAATCGACGTGGAAAAAGTACGAAACCATGTTAAGAAATGTCAAACGTTCACACGTGAACATACATAGCACTGGCACCTTGTCCCATCCGAATCATAGCAGACATACGTTGAGCGATATGATTTTTCTTAACAAACGCCTAGCAACTTTCAGCACAGCACATAAAATCCCATTCTCGGATCATTGTGAAACGACGATTGACTCAAAAGACTGTAACTCTGATAGAATCACCAACAAGCCTCGCATAGATACGCATGGACTTGATACCATCGAAAACATCCTCAAAAAACATCGACGCTGGTAATGTCACCGTAAATAAGTCATAAAACCGTACTCGATATCATACGCACAACTCCGCCAGCCAGGTCCTATCAAAAAAGTTCATGTCATCAATCCTGTCGGAGTTAGAGGCAGTAGTCGCTGCTTCGCTAGTACAACACGTGTAAACGAAAACGAAAGTCTTAGCTTCGACCCAAGGCCTCATAGTAAAAGCAGTATGAGTCAAGAAAATCAAGTAATGTGACTAACGGTACTCCCAAATGTTACTATGTGAATGCTAGAATTCTCCGAGACGAAATCGACGAAATAGGTGTCCTTGCAATGAAAGAATGTATCGACGAAATAGCAATCACGGAATCGCGGATGAAATTGAGCATTAAACATTATTATGACGAATTTACTCTCTCTGGTTACCCACTATTTCACATAGATAGACCAGGTCAAGAGGGCGGAGGAGTGCTGTTTTTAGTGAAATACCTACAGCAAATATTAGCAGTCACTATTCCAAACAGCAGACACGACACAGTATCAATGCAAATAGTCGTTAATTGTTCAATCACCCTCGTCTATCGTCTCCCAAAAAGCAATGTTTCATATGATATCGATCTTTACTACACACTCGTCAATGTCGTCACAACACAACACAGTATTGTGCTTGGAGACTTCAATATCCCTCACTTTGATTGGGA
Organism: Gammarus roeselii; assembly: GCA_016164225.1. Classification (NCBI taxonomy): domain Eukaryota; kingdom Metazoa; phylum Arthropoda; class Malacostraca; order Amphipoda; family Gammaridae; genus Gammarus; species Gammarus roeselii. The sequence goes on along the minus strand of SDVV010002943.1, from coordinate 4,733 downwards.
ATCAGACGACTGCACTACCACTGGCCAACGTCTGATTGATTTTGCCGATGATATGCTTATGACCCAAACGGTGAAGACACCAACATGAGGTAGTAATGTTCTTGATCTCCACTTGGAACTAGCGACCACATATGAATCTATTTTTTGATAGAGCTCGAGTTGAAAACGTCAACAAACTGCGAATAAATCCCTAACTTTTGATTAGCTAATTTTGATGATTAAGATAGTCAATTTCGTCAGCAAATATAAGCCTCAAACAAGATGTCAATCTATCGCCTAACAATTTCTTGACTGCACTTAACAATATCGGATATGAACATCTCCCGCGAAAAAAAAAAGTTAAACAGCAGTCAATCAACCTAAGTACTGGAAACGAGAAATGCAACGCTTTCAGTCACGAAAGAATGAAATGCACCCGATGAAACAGAAGCATCCACATAACGACGTAGCAAAAAAATGAATACAACATCAGCAGAAAAGATCTAAAGAAGGTCCAGAAACGAGAGAAGAAAGATTTTGAAAATGAAATTGCTGGTAATGCCAAAACATAATCCGATTTTTTTTTGTTATATTTCGAGCCAAAAAAGAATCAAGATCTGTAATTGGTCCTCTCGAGAACGATGTTGGTGAGCTAGAATCGGACGACACCAAAATGAGTGTCCTACTTAATGAATACTTTTGTTCCGTATTTACGTTGGAGAATCAGGACATTGCTAATACAAAGGATATCATAGCGGAAAAACGAATTGGAGCCCCAAGCACAGTGAAGTTTTTCTCCACCAAAGTTATTGAACATATAGATAAAATGAAAGTCACAAAATCTCCAGGTCAAGACCAAGTTCATCCCAGAATTCTAGAAAAGACTAAAAAACTAAATCAACGAAAATTTGTCAAACATTTCCGCCCAAAACCCTCACAAGTGGCCCCTGTCCCTCTAAATGGAAAGAGGCCAATGTTACCATAAATTTAAAAAGATGGAACAAAAAGTGTCCAGGCAATTACCGTCCAATCAATCTCACTTCAGGAATTGGCAAATTGATGGAAAGTTTGATAACGGATAAAATTACTAAATTCCTAGAATCAAACTAATTGATTATCGACTCTCAGCATGGCTTTAGACACAACCATTCATGTCTTACGAACCTGCTATTTTTTTCCAGAATATAATTGAAATCCACGAAACAAAATCTACAATCGATTTCATTCACCTTGACTTCCAAAAAGCTATTTATTCATAATGTCCCACACAAGCCTCTAGCTAGTAAATTGCACAGAATCGGTATTCGAGGCGAGCTTAAACTGGATAAAATGTTGGCTTACGGACAGACGGCAGCCAGTTGTACTTAACGGAGCTTCGTCCTCCAGGGAAATGTCACAAGCGGCGTGCCTCAAGGATCCGTGTTAGGGCCAGTTCTCTTTATAATATTCATTAACGATCTCGATAGCAACGTACTCTCAAACATTATCAAATTTGCAGACGATACTAAGATAGGAGGAAAAGTGCAAACTGAATTATAGTGTCAGCAGATCCAACTAGACTTGAACAAAATTGTTCAATGGTCAGAAAAGTGGCAAATGAAGTTTAATGTAGACAAATATAAAGTCATGCACATAGGTCCTCATAACCTCGAGCACGAATATTCAATGTCAGGAAAGAAACTCATTCATGTCACCGAAAAGTGAGAGATTTAGGTGTCATCATTAGTAACGACTTAAAAAGTAGCAAGCATTGCAACGATGCAGCCATAAAAGGCAACAAAATGCTAGGTATGATTTCCGGCTGTATCGCGTACAAAAACCCACAGATTATTCTCATGATATACTGTACAATGCATTTGTTAGACCGCATCTCGAGTATTCCGTTCAATTCTGGTCTCTATATCATAGAAAAAACGTTATTAAATTGGAGAAGGTTCAACGCAGAGCTACCAAACTCATCCATTCGCTGCGGAATAAATCGTATGAAGACAGCTACGTGAACTCAATCTTTATTCGCTAGAAAAACGTCAAGTCAGAGGCGACATGATTGAAGTGTGGAAGATTATGAAGGGTAAGGAAAACGTCGACCGGACGAGCCATTTCACTCTAGATACGAACGGAAAGACTAGGAACAATGGATACAAAATCATTGGGAAACGTTTCTCACTCGGCTTCACGCGCAATTTCTTCACGAATAGAGTTGTCGAAGAATGAAACAAACTTCCAGCGGAGGTTGTAAACAGCAATACAATCAAAACGTTTAGGTCTCGACTCGAAAAGTTCTACATAAATTGCCTTTAAATAGCTACACCGTGCTCTTTTTTGATGTAATAAAAATAGAAATTACACGTAAAGCTCCCTTAGACGTTCTACTTCAGAACTAATCCTCTTACTATCAGAAGGCAACCTAGTTTGGGCCAATAGGTCTGTTGTTGCCTTCCTACACTTGTAAACACTTGCAAACATCACAGTGTTTGCACGATGAACACAGTTAATAGCGAAATGTCGTTGTTTTCTTGTAACATTCTACGGAACGTTCACAATAAATTTATCAGCGTTATAGCCTGGGATATTCATGATAAACATTCGTGCAATGGTTAAAGGGCGAGCCTTGCAACACCACATTATGTATTTTACGATTGGGAATGATGCTGGTTATGAGAACAATTGACGAAATATTGTGAGGATCGCGTTACCTCTACGACACCGTCCTGTGTTAAGTCAGATCTGGTGAGAAGAGGGTATATGCGTATGTGCCGCTCTCAAAAGCCTGTACCGTACATAGTTCCCGCTTTTAGTGAGTGATTCAGTTTTGGCCTCTACATAAACCTTGTTATGGTTTTATGTAGACAAAGGGTCGTAATGTTTGCCTGTTATACGCCATACATAATCGCTACTAAATACCAGAAAACATTGATTAAAATTACAACATTTTCATATAATTTTGTTGCAAAGACCTGAGAAACGACTAAAGTCTGGTCAATGAATGAAGAATCCAGAGGAATGCGATCAGATGCGGGATAGTGCTTTCTCCCCAAGTTATCAGAGCTTTTCTGCGACAAATCATTCATAATCTAATATATTTTTGATAAGTGGCTCACTTTGCTTCATGCAAAAAGTGCCCGTAGCCGACTATTGAGTTGTAGGTAGCCACACCATCCACTTGCAAGTTACCCTCGCATGCCGCACAGGCGGTGCTAATGCATGGCAGGCTGCTGCTCTATAGGCAGGAATGGAATGGTAGCAGGAATGGTAGCTGCTGCTCTATAGGAGTGCAGGAATGGTAGCTGCTGATCTATAGGAGTGCAGGAATGGTAGCTGCTGCTCTATGGAAGTGCAGGAATGGTAGCTGCTGCTCTATAGGAGTATAAGAATGGTAGCTACTGCTCTATAGAAGTGCAGGAATGGTAGCTGCTGCTCTATAGGAGCACAGGAATGGTAGCTGCTGCTCTATAGGAGTGCAGGAATGGCAGCTGCTGCTCTATAGGAGTGCAGGAATGGTAGCTGCTGCTCTATAGGAGTGCAGGAATGGTAGCTGATGCTCTATAGGAGTGCAGGAATGGTAGCTGCTGCTCTATAGAAGTGCATTAATGGTAGCTAAAATGAAGACAACTTTAGTGCATTGTTATGCACCATCAATTGCTTTAGTATTGAAACTATGGATTATGGAAAGTGCCCTGATTCTGTGTTGGTCTTGTGGCAATAGTATCGAGCACTAAACGGTGATTTTTTTTTTAGCCTTGTGCCTTTTTTTTCCTTTGCTCATGACATATTGGGGTGCAATAGTCCTAGATCTATTAGTTTAGTGATCGACGGAGAACAACCACCATTCGACGATGATGTAAATATTTTCAATGCAATAAACTTCCATTTGCAAAGCGCTGTGGTACATATGGAATTCCTTTTTCAGAACAGCGATGAACAGAACGGTGCAATAACCTTCAGTCTGGGGCGCCGCTGTCTCTTCCTCTTTCTCTTTACTTTTATGATTGGATAAACTATCTTATTTCATCGTCTTTCCTTTAAGGCTTCTTGAATGAAAGGTACCAATAAGTCGCCTCTCCTGAGCTTCTACTTCATTGGTTACGTCGTCCCATGTATCCTTACCACTTTCACCTCGCCAGCGTATGAGCGATCCCCCTTTCTTCCTTCAGGGCTGGATAATTCCCCAACACGGGCAGCGCTCCCCCGTCATTCGTCACTAGATAAGCAGATCGTCGTCCATACTAAAGGATAATGTCGGTGCATTAGAACATTAGACCTGTGTCATTCCCCTCCGTCATATCTGCCTCCGAACATTAGACCTGTGTCATTCCCCTCCATCATATCTGCCTCAGAACATTAGAGCAGTGTCATTCTGCCCAAACCACGTCTGCATTAGAACATTAGCCTGCAGTGTCATTCCGCGGTACATTCAAGGCTATGCAGACGAGGCTTAATGGGAGCAATTCCTGCCTCTTCCGGGTAGTGCCGATATCAGAACATTAGCCTGCAGTGTCATTCTGCTCTACATTCAAGGCTATGCAGACGAGGCTTAATGGGAGCAATTCCTGCCTCTTCTGGGTAGTGCCGCTATCAGAACATTTGCCTGCAGTGTCATTCTGCTCTACATTCAAGGCTATGCAGACGAGGCCTAATGGAAGCAATTCCTGCCTCTTCCGGGTAGTGCCGATATCAGAACATTAGCCTGCAGTGTCATTCTGCTCTACATTCAAGGCTATGCAGACGAGGCTTAATGGGAGCAATTCCTGCCT
>SDVV010002942.1:0-22112 GCA_016164225.1 Gammarus roeselii | reverse complement strand
CAATACATATTTGTACATATAGGAAAATACAGGAAAATACGTCTTGAACAGATTTAATTTACGTCATGGTTCCAGAAACAAAAGAATACAAGTTACTCGGTGCTGCAAAAGTTAAAGATGATAATAGACAACATGCAGTGAGACCCAATGTGGAAACGATGGCTACAGTAGCAATAAACATCGTACGGGCTTCAAGTAACTTCATTCAGTTCCCATTATAGGGGTTTGAGAATGTCCTGTTTTATGAGGTTACTAAGTAAGATGAAGGGAGGCCCACTGAAGCAACCACTCGTCCATTTTGAGCTTGATAAAGGAGGAGTGAGTAGAAAGATAAAGCGTGATTGTTCATTATCAACATTGAGATATTGGATATTATAAAGATGCTCTCAAGAGGAAGAAACAACCCTTCAATGGCAAATGAAGGAGAGATTGACTGTGGCCTGAGGAAAGGAGAAGTTCTTGCTGAATACTGGGAAGATTCTACGGATTCGGGCACGTATTCTTTACGACAGATAGGGACTTGACCTAAGCAAGGTAAAGCGGCCTTTGCTTTGGTGATCGTAGCTGCTGCTTATTGTAACAGAGAATTGCTTATTGTAACAGAGAATTGCTTATTGTAACAGAATTGCTTATTGCAACAGAAAATTGCTTATTGCTTTTTGTAACAGAGAATTCCAACTCGATCTTACAATCATTTTAGTCCATCTTAATAATAGTATCTTAAAAATAACGTGATGATGCGCTCGAACCATCACGTCGTCTGTTACAAGCAAAAATCAGCTGTTCCAACGGGAATACATGCAGAAACTTTCTGAAGGGGGCGTGGTGTGGCGGCCAGTGTTTCTTGTTGGTATCGTCAGTGACTTGCACAAAATGCGCAATGTTTTTTCTTCAGTTTGTAGATGCAAAAGAATGACTGTTTGATGCATCAAAAATGACTAAACATTCTTCTTGAAACAGTGAAGAATCTAATACTTATTGTACTATATGGTATTATTTCTCTCCGCATTGTTCTACGTAGTCCCTAATGCCAGTATTTGTGGCCAATTTTATCTGCCACATCATTATCCAATAAATACTGGAAATTATTATTTGGGCCACTAAATTATGTTTCGGAACGGAATAATGAACAGATCACGCCGAGAACGTATAATAGTAGGAGCTGGAATTCTCAACGCTCCACACACAAACTATTTAAATGCACATGCCCTCGTTTGTTTACATCTTAGGACTCTGTAAGGCAGCTCATAGCTGCCCGAAACATGTTAGCACCCTGTTAGGTAGCTCATAGCTGCCCTAAACATGTTAGGCCCCTGTAAGGCAGCTTATAGATGCCCTAAACATCTTAGCACCCTGTTAGGTAGCTCATAGCTGCCCTAAACATGTTAGCACCCTGTTAGGTAGCTCATAGCTGCCCTAAACATGTAAGGCCCCTGTAAGGCAGCTTATAGATGCACTAAACATCTTAGGACCCTGTAAGGCAGCTTATAGATGCCCTAAGCATGTTAGGCCCCTGTAAGGCAGCTTATAGAGTCCCTAAACATGTTAAGCCACTGTAGGGCAGCTTATGAATGCTTTAAACATGCTAGGCCACTGTAAGGCAGCCTGTGGATGCCTTAAACATGTTAGGCCCCTGTAAGACAGCTTATAGATGCCCTAAACACGTTAGGCTCCTGTAAGGCAGCTTAAAGAAACCCTAAACATGTTAGGCCCCTGTAAGGCAGCTTATAGATGCCCTAAACATGTTAAGCCCCTGTAAGGCATCTTATAGATGCGCTAAGCATGTTAGGCCCCTGTAAGGCAGCTTATAGATACCCTAAACATGTAAGACCCCTGTAAGGCAGCTCATAGTTGCCCTAAACATGTAAGGTCACTGTAAGACAGCTTGTTCCTACCCTAAACATATTAAACCTCTGTAAGGCAGCTCATAGTTGCCCTAAACATGTTAGGCCCCTGTAAGACAGCTTATAGATGCCCTAAACATGTTAGGCACCTGTAAGGCAGCCCATAGATGCCCGTAACATGTTAGGCCCCTGTAAGGCAGCTCATAGATACCTTAAACATGTTAGACCCCTGTAAGGCGACTTATAGATGCCTTAATCATAATAGGTCCCTGTAAGGCAGCTCATAGTTGCCCTAAACATGTTAGGCCCATGTAAGACAGCTCATAGTTGCCCTAAACATGTTAGGCCCATGTAAGACAGCTCATAGTTGCCCTAAACATGTTAGGCCCATGTAAGACAGCTCATAGTTGCCCTAAACATGTTAGGCCCCTGTAAGACAGCTCATAGTTGCCCTAAACATGGTAGGCCCCTGGAAGGCAGATCATAGTTGCCCTAAAAATGTTAGGCCCCTGGAAGGCAGCTCATAGTTGCCCTAAACATGTTAGGCCCCTGGAAGGCAGCTCATAGTTGCCCTAAACATGTTAGGCCCCTGGAAGACAGCTCATAGTTGCCCTAAACATGTTATGCCCCTGTAAAGCAGCTCATAGTTGCCCTAAACATGTTAGGCCTCTGGAAGGCAGCTGATAGCTGCCCTAAACATGTTAGGCCCCTGTAAAGCAGCTCATAGTTGCCCTAAACATGTTAGGCCTCTGGAAGGCAGCTCATAGTTGCCCTAAACATGTTAGGCCCATGTAAGGCAGCTCATAGTTGCCCTAAACATGTTAGGCCCCTGGAAGGCAGCTCATAGTTGCCCTATACATGTTAGGCCCCTGGAAGGCAGCTCTTAGCTGCTCCAAACTAAGGTGAACTCCACGGGGAAGATCGCAATGTGGAGGTCCGGGCTTTTTAGAATAATGCAGATGCAAGCTTACCGAAGAGCTAAATGCTACAGCTGTTCGGTAAGGTCGCCTTGGCTGCTTATGGAATTTGATCTAAAGGTTTGGATTCTATAATAAAACACTGGTAGGTCAGGGTGGAATTTTTACCGCAGGCAGCGAATCGCCGTATCAGTGCTAATCGGAAAAATGCACCAAATACATCACGCAAAACCTTTTCAGTCACTTGGCTGGACTTTTTAGAAGGCTTTTAACTCATCATGAGGAGTACTGTTAAAGTTTTTCAGAGTAGATTTAAGCTACGGTGAAGTTCAAAGAGAAAATGTCTTCGATGATTGCTGAAAAAGTCGTTGATAAATTGCTTCTGTTTGGATTAGCATCATTAGCTAGTCACTATAGTGAGAGTTTCTGAAAATTCGGCCCAAACGCCGGGATATACCTTTAGCAATTATATCTGAACATTTCAGATGATTTCTTCTAATAGAAAACTTGTACATGTTTTCGGCGCAACGCTGAAAGTCGAATTAAATTCTCTCAATATGGTTCAAATTTAGTTCCATCCTTGTTCGTCATTCCGGTCCTTGCTTCTTCTCTCTCGTCTTTTACCCACATTACCCGTTCATGCTTTCCGTTCTCATCAAAGAGTTTATGTTCCTTATGGTATACAGAAATAAGTTTTATCAACCTTCTCTGTTTGAATTTGGAAGATGTCGCTATATTCCGCCATTTTGCAGTAATTGTGATACGACCATTATTCGTCCCCTTTCAACGTTTCTTTTTTTTGCGTCAAAACTGCCTGAGGCAATAGCTCTGTATTCTTGCTACAACGAATAATATAGTGGATCTGTATTTTTTTCAATAAGGGCAGGTCCCTGTCGTTCTACTGACGGTAAAATTACTCATTCACATACTATCGTTAATAACAGGCAAAATTTTATCTCTGCCTCCCGTTTCAAGTCAAGTCAAAGAATCTATACTTCATCAGAGCAGTGAAAGAAGTTCCGTCTTCATTCATTTATTGAATTACCCTGGTACTATTGTCAAAACCCCGCCCGACTTATTGTACTGTATTCTTGATACCGTTATCGTGTGTCAGTTTTAACTTAATTTTTCTAGTCGCCCAAAAAACGTTACCTATTGCTCCATATTTGCGATAAAAAAAAATAATGGGCTGGACCTCGACTTTCTTCCCATTTCTGACTTGGGCCTCAAATTTTTAGGTCATATTATTAGTGATTGAAAGTGATGGACAGACGAACGAACAAAGACACACGTCTCTATTGGCAATATAGAAAATACAACACAAAATATAGGAGAGTGATTTGCAGCTTATAAGATCCGTGAACTGTTTCAGTATTTGCCCATATATTTCCGCACATTTCACAGCTATTATGGAAGTTCCCTCGGTGGTCGTGATCGTATAGCGGTTGGTACCTTGCGTTGTGGCCGCAACAAGCAAGGTTCAAATCCTGGTCAAGGCAATAAAGGGAAAAATTTGACGCTAGTTAAGTACACAATTATGACTGCAGTACACTAAACTGAGATAAAATTCTGAAGAAAAAATCCCCTAAAATGCAACAAAAGTTACCCTGTTTCGTTGATGTTTATTTGCAAGAGCATCTATACTCTAAAATACAGAGCTTACTTGAGGCTGCAGGCTGTCGCCGTCGTCTGTCTGTTACGGCCTTCGCTATTGGAAAAAGTACAAATAAGCTGTATAGACGATGAACAGTTTTGCTGTACACTAATTTGATCTGCGAAGGCTCTGACGTCATTACGGCCAACGTTGGTGTGACGTAGACGCTAAATTTTTTTTTGACAATATAATCAGATCAACGTTGTGTTTGAATCTGGTATACGGGGTTTTAAGAGAGACGGTTGGAATGATGGCGTGCACATGTTGGGACACCTGATGGACAGGGCACCTGAATAAAAATGATTCGATTGATTTTTAATGACTTGACGGCATCCGTTCGGGCTGAAGTATAAAATGCAACGATGGCAGAAGCAATTTTTTGTAAATAGATAATCTTTCCCTCCCACCTGCTCAGTTTAAATTTGTAGGGTCGCTTCTGAAATACAGAAAAAGATTACATTTACTGTAACACGGATACAAGTTAACTAATAAAATTAAATTTGCAAGACGACGAACAATAAACGTCAAACTCAAAGAGTGGGGTGGCTTCTTTACAATTTCTTTAGGATTTTTCAATCAATTCGGAAAAGACCGTCTAACTTCATTATACTTTAGGATCATTGGTAAGTGGTTCACTGGCGGGAGACAGACGGTGTTATATCTCACGATATTGAAGGCTGAGGTCTTTTAGATAAACAAGGGTGGAATATTATAACTGATTTATTTGCAAATATACATTTTTTACAAGTCGAGGAAATGGGAATCTAAGTTAGGTGTAAGAGGAGCGAGCACAGGCAAGTAACCAGTCGGTATCGGGGTCGAGTCAACACTGACTCTCTAAGACTTTCCCTTGCTGCTTCATCCATTCCACTTCCACCACAAGCGTGGCCTATGACGTTGCTGTCCTTGTACCGGGCGTCATCTTAATTGCTGTATGCACCCAAATGATTTCCGTTCGCTTCAGATCAGCTTGTTAACTGCTCATAAGTTCTTGTATTATAAATTGCCTTGTCAGACTATACTACCCGACCTTCCGGCCAGCGCATGTCTAATGAAATAAGGATTCATTGATGATGAATCTCCTTTGTCACGCATTGACATTGCCCAAGTATGGGGACATGACAGACCTTATCAGCAAAGCCAATAAATTACGATATCAAGACGAGAGACCTCGAGAAGCGGTTGGACGACAGGATGTCGAAATGAAACTGTACCAAACATGTAATCAATTCTGAGAATGTCCTGTGTCCTACAATTCTTATTTTGGCGTATCGTTATCGTATCCACTAATGAAGACTAATACTGCGTAATTCACCCGGTAAACATGCTGAACAATATTGTCATAGACAGCAACAACGACTCTTATATGTGAACTGGACGGTGTTTCTTGATTTACGCTTATCAAACTTATTCGTTGGTTGAACTCAGCGTTCACCAATTCAAACACATGAAAGAACACGATCTCTATGAGTGATGGTTTCGACAAAATTTTTATACAATAAGAATCTGCCGATAATTATGTCATGGAAAATACCGCTGAACGAGTAACTGGTGGTGAAAAGCAGTATCCAGGTATGGAGACGAACAATTTAGAACAGCTGCCAGAAGTATAAAATACGGTCGGAAAATATTGGACAAATGCCCTTTGGAGCAGATTTTGACCTACAAAAGTACATATTTACTCTCGCAAAGTACCATCGGTGGCATAAATACCTTATTTCCACGCTTTGATTCCTACATTCCGTCTAGCGGGATTGTACTAAAGAATGTATAGAAGTCTGTATGCATACATACATACATGCAATCTCATTGAAGGGATGTTGGAATGAAATCATCGAAAAATCCGGTATTCATGCAACCGATGGTGCATATTGAGTCCATCTTTCATCAAACGAGCCCCTGCCATCTCAACTAAGATTGTAGAAGGAACACAAGACATGCCAAGGACATGGAAAAATATACTACAAAATGATACATCACGTAATACTTTTATTTCAATATGTTCAATTTCTACGAAACTCATACAGATTGTTATTGAAAACTTGAAGCTATAAGCCCCATTTTAAAATGTTTGCCGTCATCAGTCGACCTCTCTGTATAACCGATGACTGTAACGATAAACGGGAATGATAAGGCACTAAAGATATAAATAAATGTTTTCCTACGAAAGGCAGGAGTTTATACGTCTTTCTAATAATTTAAATAAACAAAAGCTAATGCTGGAAGCATAATTGTTTAGTCATTTTTGGCCTGAAGACTTTTGTTTGGTTAGTTATTTTTCTTGTTACGACAAATGCTGCAGCCAAAATGCTACTAAAAATTCCATGTGTTTATTCTACATTTTTTATTATAGTTTATTAAAATCAGACGAAGCGTGGAAATTGATCATATTTCGGCGAACTTTGTGATGTACTTGAAGCTTAGTTCTTAGGTCCTTGAACCCCTTTACAGATCAACATCCAAATTATCTAGTTGAATATCGATGAAAACATTAATATTGTTTTTTGTTTCATTTTTAAATGTTCAGCTTAACGCTGTATCAAATGACTTGCATTTCTATTGACGCATTTTTTTTCGTTGCCCGCTATTTAAATTTTTGTTATCTCTGGCCTTGATTGGATACGATCAACATATACTCTGCGAATGACATTATTTTAATGTAGACAAGATTCCATGTGCTGTTCATTCCGATGAATATTATTTTTGTAATTTAATAATATTCTTAGTTTGGACATTTTTTCCCAGCATATTTGCTAAGGCGTTTGATTTAGTTCATAAATTGTGACCTAACATACATGCGTACCAGGAAAGAAGTGTAAAGCCCTGTTACTTTTACACGCGAATTTCGTCGTCACGATGTTTTACGTTGCGTGAACGTGACTGAGAGTCAGCGTTCTACTAAGGAGTTTCTCAGAGGCGTGACACCAGGATCCTCAGTGGCCGTGATCGTATAGTGGTTAGTACCTTGCGTTGTGGCCGCAATAACCCAGGTTCGAATCCTGGTCACGGCAGCAGAGGAGCATAAACTTTTGTTCATTACAAATACATTTTTGCACCTATAAGAAAAAAAAATTCAATAAATGAATATGTGCGTGATCAAATTTAAAAAATACAATAATTTTTTAACGAAAAATATACATCCATTAGATAATTATTACACGTACGTCAATTTCTCAAAAAAATAATGTATAACTGTTAATTTATTACCAAAGCGTTGCCAACGTTATGATTGACCTAAGTTGTGGAAGTATTCTCTTTGGCCACGCCTGTGTGCGTGATCTCGCCGACGACAGTATGGACTCACAGGCCATAGTGCCAATGAATCAATTCAGATATGAATAAAATAGAAGGGAAGATTAGATTAGAGCGACAGGGGCATCTAGCTCTTTGGAGTCAGTCATTATGACACCGAGTGAATTCAAGTGAAGGGGACGAACAAGCATGGGTCACTAAACAAGTACCTTCGAATGTTTTATTACCCTCTAATGCTAATTACGCACTATCAGATACAGGTTGTTGGCGCAAGATCGTTTCGTAACACACCCTAATCGACTGTGGCGAACCTTATCTTAGACATCGAACTTCTTATCCGAAGCTGTCCTGTAGTCATTACAAGAGCTAGTACAGTAACAGGCATTTATTGTTATAAAACCAACCTCATTATTTGATCTATATAAGCGAGTATGTACCAACTCATCATTAGAAGTACCTCAGTAATTATCAGTCACGAAGTCTCTTGAGATTGTGACTATCTTATCCTCAGAAGAATAGATGGAGAGTCTCTAGCAACAATCATGAACCTTGAGAGTTTTCATATTAGGCTAAACATTTCTGATAGGCCTATAAATTAAATAGTGATTGCTTCAATAAATTATAGTTCAATCATAAAGGCAACTACAAATCGAGTGTCTGTTCAATTCATTACTTGTAGAAAGATAACCATTCTATACTTACAAATATAACCTGCGCTATGTTTCTACCTGCTGTTGTACCGCTAGTGATCTGAAGCGGAGACTTCAACGCTGCATAGGAACTGATCTCAACAAAGTCTACGGACTGTCCCCATTCCGCTGACGTCGTCACACAAGAGGTACAGTTGAACGGAATTGAAGGGGTAGACGAAAGGTGGATGATACTTGACTGGCTTGCATTACATGATTGTAATGTTAGGGCTTGTTAAGAATGACGTGACGTGTTGAAGTGTTACAAGGCATAATATAACGTATTATGATAGTAAGAGGCAATACCTTGCAAACTGTTTTTTAAATTACCAAATCAATATAAACGACACGTTTTTTCTTTCAAATTGTGGGTTGGATACCTAACTTAATATATGATTACTGTGTTATGTATGGTTTTGTATTATTTGCAGTTGAAGAAAATTGTCTAAAGATCTTAGAGATGGTATTGATGAGCTTCCCACTGATCGTGATCGGAGTCATCGTCGATGTCATACCCCAATGATCGTGATGATCTGAGTCATCGTCGATGTCGTATCCCACTGATCGTGATCATTGTCCTCGTCGATGTCATATTTTACTGATCGTGATCGGAGTCCTCGTCGATGTCATATCACACTGATTGTGATCTGAGTCATCGTCGATGTCATGTCCCACTGATCGTGATCTGAGTCATCGTCGATGTCATATCCCACTGATCGGGATCGGAGTCATCTTCGATGTCATATCCCACTGATTGTGATCGGAGTCATCGTCGATGCCATATCCCACTGATCATGATCGGAGTCATCTTCGATGTCATATCCCACTGATCGTGATCTGAGTCATCGTCGATGTCATATCCCACTGATCATGATCTGAGTCATCGTCGATGTCATATCCCACTGATCGTGATCCGAGTCATCGTCGATGCCATATCGTGTGCGGGATGGGGGTTGGCATTCCCGTAGACTATTTCTTGCTCCGTTCTCTCGTCTTCGTTCACGCGCGTGCAACAAGCTGGACGTGTTTCTGCTGCACAAGACCTCTTACCTGCATCACGATGATATGCGCCTCGGTGGCCGTGATCGTATAGTGGTTAGTACCTTGCGTTGTGGCCGCAAAAACCCAGGTTCGAATCCTGGTCACGGCAAGGGTGCGAATATCTTTTATTCTTATTCATTTCGATAGATATTCTAAATACGTGTTCACCAGATAAATGTTATTATATACCGTATCTCATACACATTTCATGTAGAAAAATATTTAGCGAATGCAACATTATTGTAAACATACCATAGTGGCAGGACAGTCCATAACACAATAATAATAAATAGTTATTGAAGCACCCGATGGTACAATAATGATTACTAAGAACCTAGTTTACCAATACATTCCTACCGGTAAAATGAAAATTCGAATATAAAAAACATACGTCGAGTAGGAGTGAGCTACACGACTTCAATATATCAGTTAAGTTAGTGACAAGCGTGTCTAGATATCTTTCATGTCTCTTTCCGACATGAGTAGGTTTTCTATCGGCCAACTCATTCCTACGCTGACATCCAATTACATGCAATGGACCCACAACATGATAAGGCAGATATGAGTGAAACTTTTCCATATCAATTTCGGGACCTTCCTGCACCGTCCTTATTATGGTTCACCTTCCTGCATCATCATTATTATGACCCACCTTCCTGCACCATCAGTATTATGTCCCACCTTCCTGCACCAGCAGTATTATGTCCCACCTCCCTGCACCATCAGTATTATGTCCCACCTTCCTGCACCAGCAGTAGTTTGTCCCACCTCCCTGCACCAGCAGTATTATGTCCCACCTTCCTGCACTATCACTAATATGTCTCAGCTTCCTGCACCAGCAGTATTATGTCCCACCTTCTTGCACCAGCAGTATTATGGCCCACCTTCCAGCACCAGCAGTATTATGTCCCAACTTCCTGCACCAGCAGTATTATGACCCACCTTCCTGCACCAACAGTATTATGTCCCACCTTCCTGCACCAGCAGTATTATGCCCCACCTTCCTGCACCAACAGTATTATATCCCACCTTCCTGCACCAGCAGTTTTATGTCCCGTCTTCCTGCACCGGCAGTATTATGTCCCACCTTCCTGCACCAGCAGTAGTAGGTCTCACCTTCCTGCACCAGCAGTTTTATGTCCCACCTTCTTGCACCAGCAGTATTATGTCCCACCTTCCTGCACCAGCAGTATTATGGCCCACCTTCCTGCACCAGCATTACTGTCCCACCTTCCCATACCAGCAGTATTAGGTCCCACCTTCCTGTACCAGCAGTATGATGGCCCACCTTTCTGAACCATCATTATTATGTCTCACCTTCCTGCACCAGCAGTATTATGTCCAGCATTCCTGCACCAACAGCATTGTGTCTCACTTTCCTGCACCTGCAGTATTATGTCCCACCTTCCTGCATCAGCAGTATTATTTCTCGCCTTTCTTTTATTGGGGATAATTCGTCTCCCTCACTATTACATATGACCCTATGAAGTGCTTATTAGAGTTTATATGCACTTTTTCTATCACGTACATTGCGACATTTAACATCACATCAAAGACAATAAGCCACCCCAAGACGCGCTGGCTCTTGCTAAACCCTTAATTTAGAGTTTGTAAGTCAAATTCGGCGACCCTATGGCTATGCTGTGATTAGATAGGAATGTGATTCACCAGTGCTGTGATTGGCCAGCTTTGTGATTGGCCAATACTGTGATTAGCCAACACTGTGATTGAGCAACACTCTGATTGGCCAACACTGTGATTGGCCAGTGCTGTGATTGGTCAACACTGTGATTGGCCAGCACTGTGATTGGCCAACATTGGGATTGACCAACACCGTGATTAGCCGACACTGTGATTGGCCAGTGCTGTGATTAGCCAACACTGTGACTGTCCAACACTGTGAGTGGCCAATACTGTGATAGCCAACACTGTGATTGAGCAACACTCTGATTGGCCAACACTGTGATTGTCCAGTGCTGTGATTGGCCAACACTCTGACTGGCCAACACTGTGATTGACTAACACTGTGTTTGCCAACACTGTGATTGGCCAACACTGTGATTGGTCAACACTGTGATTGGCTTGTGCTTGGCCAACACTGTGATTGGCTTGTGCTTGAACAATCCCGGAGTACAGTGAGGAAGTGGATGTTATGTAGACACCGAATTTACGGAACAGCGATTTCTTCCACTTATACTGCGAAGTAAGTAAAGGTGCACGATAAGTCATTCTCGTTCTGTGTCGCCGTTGGGACACATAACGACGAGGACTCCGATCACTGATCGTGATCGGAGTCCTCGTCGATGTCATATCCCACTGATTGTGATCGGAGTCCTCGTCGATGTCATATCCCGCTGATCATGATGCGAGTCATCGTCGATGTCATATCCCACTGATTGTGATCGGAGTCATCGTCGATGTCATATCCCACTGATCGTGATCGGAGTCATCGTCGATGTCATATCGTGTACGGGATGGGGGTTGTCATTCCCGTAGACTATTTCTTGCTCCGTTCTCTCGTCTTCGTTCACGCGCGTGCGACAAGCTGGACGTGCTTCTGCTGCACAAGACCTCTTACCTGCATCACGGTGACATGCGCCTCGGTGGCCGTGATCGTATAGTGGTTAGTGCCTTGCGTTGTGGCCGCAAAAACCCAGGTTCGAATCCTGGTCACGGCATGAGTGCAAATATCTTTTATTCCTATTCATTTCGATTGGTATTCCACATACAGTCACTGACACAATAATATTACCTAGCTATTGAAGCACCCGATGGTACAATAATGTGACTAAGAACCTAGTTTACCAATACATTCCTACCGGTAAAATGAAAATTCGAATAAAAAAACACACGTCGAGTGAGAGTGAGAAATACGACTTCAATATATCAGTTAAGTTAGTGACAAGCGTATCTAGATATCTTTCATGTCCCTTTCCGACATGAGTAGGTTTTCTATCAGCCAACTTATTCCTAACCTGACATCCAACTACATACAATGGACCCATAACATGGTATGGCAGATATGAGTGAAACACTTCCATATCAATTTCGGGACCATCCTGCACCATCATTACTATGGCCCACCTTCTTGCACAATCTGTATTATGTCCCACCTTCCTGCACCAGCATTATGACTCACCTTCCTGCATCAACTCTATTGTGTCTCACCTTCCTGCACCAGCAGTATTATGTCTCACCTTCCTGCACCAGCAGTATTATGTCCCACCTTCCTGCACCAGCAGTATTATGTCCCACCTCCGTGCACCAGCAGGATTATATCCCACCTTCCTGCACCAGCAGTATTATATCACACCTTCCTGCACCAGCAGTATTATGTCCCACCTTCCTGCACCTGCAGTATTATGTCCCACCTTCCTGCACCAGCTGTATTATATCCCACCTTCCTGCACCAGCAGTATTATGTCCCACCTTCCTGCACCAGCAGTATTATGTCCCACTTTCCTGCACCAGCATTTTGTCTCTCCTTCCTGCACCAGCAGTATTATACCCAACTTTCCTGCACCAACAGTATTATGTCCCACCTTCCTGCACCAGCAGTATTGTGTCCTACCATCCTGCACCAGCAGTATCATGTCTCCCCTTCCTGCACCAGCAGTATTTTGTCTCACCTTCCTGCACCAGCAGTATTATGTCCCACCTTCCTGCACCAGCAGTATTATGTCCCACCTTCCTGCACCAGCATTATTGTGTCTCACTTTCCTGCACCAGCAGTATTATGTCCCACCTTCATGTACCAGCAGTATTATGTCCCCCCTTCCTGCACCAGCAGTATTGTGTCTCACCTTCCTGCACCAGCAGTATTATGCCTCACCTTCCTGCACCAGCAGTATAATGTCCCCCTTTCCTGCACCAGCAGTATTATGTCTCATCTTTCCTGCACCAGCAGTATTATGTCCCTCCTTCCTGCACCAGCAGTGTTATGTCCCCCCTTCCTGCACCAGCAGTATTGTGTCTCACCTTCCTGCACCAGCAGTATTAGGCCTCACCTTCCTGCACCAGCAGTATTATGTCTCACCTTCCTGCACCAGCAGTATTATGTCCCCCCTTCCTGCACCAGCAGTATTATGTCCCACCTTCCTGCACCAGCAGTATTATGTCCCCCCATCCTGCACCAGCAGTATTATGTCTCACCTTCCTCAACCAGCAGTATTATGTCTCACCTTCCTGCACCAGCAGTATTATGTCTCACCTTCCTGCACCATCAGTATTATTTCCCCCCTTCCTGCACCAGCAGTATTATGTCTCATCTTTCCTGCACCAGCAGTATTATGTCCCACTTCCTGCACCAGCAGTATTATGTCTCTCCTTCCTGCACCAGCAGTATCATCTCTAGCTTTTCTTTCATTGGGGATAATGCGTCTTCCTCACTATTACATATGACCCTATGAAGTACTTATAAGTGTTTATATGCACTTTTCTATCTCTTACCCTAGGACAGTTAACATCACATCAAAGACAATAAGCCACCCCAAGACGCACTGGCTCTTGCTAAACCTTTCATTTGGAGTTTGTAAGTTAAATTCAGCTACCCTATGGCTATGCTGTGATTAGATAGGAATGTGATTCACCAGTGCTGTGATTGGCCAGCTCTGTGGTTGGCCAATACTGTGATTAGCCAACACTGTGATTGAGCAACACTCTGATTGGTCAACACTGTGATTGGCCAGCGCTGTGATTGGTCAACACTATGATTGGCCAGCACTGTGATTGGTCAACACTGTGATTGACCTATCACTGTGATTGGCCAACACTGGGATTGGCCAGTGCTGTGATTTGCCAACACTGTGATTGACCAGTGCTGTGATTGGCCAACACTGTGACTGGCCAACACTGCAATTGGCCAATACTGTGATTAGCCAACACTGTGATTGAGCAACACTCTGATTAGCCAACACTGTGATTGGCCAGTGCTGTGATTGGCCAACACTGTGACTGGCCAACACTGTGATTGGCTAACACTGTGTTTGCCAACACTGTGATTGGTCAACACTGTGATTGGCTTGCACTTGAACAAACCCGGAGTACAGTGAGGAAGTGGATGTTATGTAAACACCGAATTTACGGAACAGTGATTTCTTCCACTTGTACTGCGAAGTAAGTAAAGGTGCACGATAAGTCATTCTCGTTCTGTGTCGCCGTTGGGACACATAACGACGAGGACTCCAATCACTGATCGTGATCGGAGTCCTCGTCGATGTCAAATCCCACTGATCGTGATCGGAGTCCTCGTCGATGTCATATCCCACTGATCATGATTCGAGTCATCGTCGATGTCATATCCCACTGATCGTGATCGGAGTCATCGTCGATGTCATATCCCACTGATCGTGATCCGAGTCATCGTCGATGTCATATCCCACTGATCGTGATCTGAGTCATCGTCGATGTCATATCCCACTGATCGTGATCATTGTCCTCGTCGATGTCATATTCCACTGATCGTGATCCGAGTCCTCGTCGATGTCATATCCCACTGATCGTGATCTGAGTCATCGTCGATGTCATATCCCACTGATCATGATCTGAGTCATCGTCGATGTCATATCCCACTGATCGTGATCGGAGTCATCGTCGATGTCATATCCCACTGATCGTGATCCGAGTCATCGTCGATGTCATATCGTGTGCGGGATGGGGGTTGGCATTCCTGTAGACTATTTCTTGCTCCTTTCTCTCGTCTTCGTTCACGCGCGTGCGACAAGCTGGACGTGATTCTGCTGCACTAGACCTCTTACCTGCTTCCCAGTGACAAGCTCTGCGGTGGCCGTGATCGTATAGTGGTTAGTACCTTGCGTTGTGGCCGCAAAAATCCAGGTTCGAATCCTGGTCACGGCAAGGGTGCGAATATCTTTTATTCATATTCATTTCGATAGACATTCCAAATACGTGTTCGCCAGATAAATGTTATTATTGACCATATCTCATACACATTTCATCGACATAAATATTTAACAAATGGAATATTATTGTAAGCATACCATAGTTGCAGAGCAGTCACTAACACAATAATATTACATGGCTATTGAAGCACCCGATGGTACAATAATGATTACTAAGAACCTAGTTAGCCGAAACATTCCTACCGGTAAAATGAAAATTCGAATAAAAAAAATACGTCGTGTGAGAGTGAGATATACGACTTCAATATATCAGTTAAGTTAGTGACAAGCGTGTCTAGATATCTTTCATGTCCCTTTCCGACATGAGTAGGTTTTCTATCAGCCAACTTATTCCTAACCTGACATCCAATTACATACAATGGACCCACAACATGGTAAGGCAGATGAGAGTGAAACATTTCCATATCAATTTCGGGACCTTCCTGCACCATCATTACTATGGCCCACCTTCTTGCACTATCTGTATTATGTCCCACCTTCCTGCACCAGCATTATGTCTCACCTTCCTGCACCAACTGTATTATGTCTCACCTTCCTGCACCAGCAGTATTATGTCTCACCTTCCTGCACCAGCAGTATTATATCCCACCTTCCTGCACCGGCAGTATTATGTCCCACCTTCGTGCACCAGCAGTATTATGTCCCACCTTCCAGCACCAGCAGTATTAAGTCCCACCTACCTGCACTAGCAGTATTATGTCCCACCATCCTGCACAAGCAGTATTATGTCCCACCTTCCTGCACCAGCAGTATTATATCCCAAATACCTGCACTAACAGTTTTATATCCCACCTTCCTGCACCAGCAGTATTATGTCTCACCTTTCTGCACCATCAGTATTATGTCCCACCTTCCTGCACCATCATTATTATGTCTCACCTTCCTGCACCAGCAGTATTGTGTCCTACCATCCTGCACCAGCAGTATCATGTCTCCCCTTCCAGCACCAGCAGTATTTTGTCTCACCTTCCTCCACCAGCAGTATTATGTCCCACCTTCATGCACCAGCAGTATTATGTCCCACCTTCCTGCACCAGCATTATTGTGTCTCACTTTCCTGCACCAGCAGTATTATGTCCCACCTTCCTGTACCAGCAGTATTATGTCCCACCTTCCTGCACTAACAGTATTATATCCCACTTTCCTGCACCAGCATTATTGTCCCACCTTTCTGCACCAGCAGTATTAGGTCCTACCTTTCTGCACCAGTAGTACTACGTCTCACCTTTTCGCACCAGCTGTATTATGTCTCACCTTCCTGCACCAGCAGTATTATGTCCCCCCTTCCTGCACCAGCAGTATTATGTCTCATCTTTCCTGCACCAGCAGTATTATGTCCCACCTTCCTGCATAAGCAGTATTATGTCCCCCCTTCCTGCAACAGCAGTATCGTGTCTCACCTTCCTGCACCAGCAGTATTATGCCTCACCTTCCTGCACCAGCAGTATCATGTCTCACCTTCCTGCACTAGCAATATTATGTCCCCCCTTCCTGCACCAGCAGTATTATGTCCCACCTTCCTGCACCAGCAGTATTATGTCCCCCCTTCCTGCACCAGCAGTATTATGTCTCACCTTCCTGCACCAGCAGTATTATGTCTCACCTTCCTGCACCAGCAGTATTATGTCTCACCTTCCTGCACCATCAGTATTATGTCCCCCCTTCCTGTACCAGCAGAATTATGTCTCATCTTTCCTGCAACAGCAGTATTATGTCTCACCTTCCTGCACCATCAGTATTATGTCCCCCCTTCCTGCACCAGCAGAATTATGTCTCATCTTTCCTGCACCAGCAGTGTTATGTCCCACCTTCCTGCACCAGCAGTATTATGTCTCACCTTCCTGCACCAGCAGTATCATCTCTCGCCTTTCTTTCATTGGGGATAATGCGTCTTCCTCACTATTACATATGACCCTATGAAGTACTTATAAGAGTTTATATGCACTTTTCTATCTTTTACCCTAAGACAGTTAACATCACATCAAAGACAATAAGCCACCCCAAGACACGCTGTCTCTTGCTAAACCATTCATTTAGAGTTTGTAAGTTAAATTCGGCTACCCTATGGCTATGCTGTGATTAGATAGGAATGTGATTGACCAGTGCTGTGATTGGCCAGCTCTGTGATTGGCCAATACTGTGATTAGCCAACACTGTGATTGAGCAACACTACGATTGGTCAACACTGTGATTGGCCAGTGCTGTGATTGGTCAACACTGTGATTGGCCAGCACTGTGATTGGTCAACACTGTGATTAACCTATCACTGTGATTGGCCAACACTGTGATTAACCAGTGCTGTAATTGGCCAACGCTGTGAGTGGCCAACACTGTGATTGGCCAATACTGTGATTAGCCAACACTGTGATTGAGCAACACTCTGATTAGCCAACACTGGGATTGGCCAGTGCTGTGATTTGCCAACACTGTGATTGACCAGTGCTGTGATTGGCCAACACTGTGACTGGCAACACTGTGATTGGCCAATACTGTGATTAGCCAACACTGTGGTTGAGCAACACTCTGATTAGCCAACACTGTGATTAGCCAGTGCTGTGATTGGCCTACACTGTGACTGGCCAACACTGTGATTGGCTAACACTCTGTTTGCCAACTCTGTGATTGGTCAACACTGTGATTGGCTTGCACTTGAACAAACCCGGAGTACAGTGAGGAAGTGGATGTTATGTAAACACCGAATTTATGGAACAGCGATTTCTTCCACTTGTACTGCGAAATGAGTAAAGGTGCACGATAAGTCACTTCAGTTCTGTGTCGCCGTTGGGACACAGAACGACGAGGACTCCGATCACTGATCGTGGTCGGAGTCCTTTTCGATGTCATATCCCACTGATCGTGATCGGAGTCATCGTCGATGTCATATCGTGTACGGGATGGGGGTTGGCATTCCCGTAGACTATTTCTTGCTCCGTTCTCTCGTCTTCGTTCACGCGCGTGCAACAAGCTGGACGTGTTTCTGCTGCACAAGACCTCTTACCTGCTTCACAGTGACATGCTTCTCAGT
Organism: Gammarus roeselii; assembly: GCA_016164225.1. Classification (NCBI taxonomy): domain Eukaryota; kingdom Metazoa; phylum Arthropoda; class Malacostraca; order Amphipoda; family Gammaridae; genus Gammarus; species Gammarus roeselii. The sequence continues at coordinate 3,769 of SDVV010002942.1, read as the reverse complement.
GGCCGTGATCGTATAGTGGTTAGTACCTTGCGTTGTGGCCGCAAAAACCCAGGTTCGAATCCTGGTCACGGCATGAGTGCAAATATTTTTTTATTCCTATTCATTTCGATTGGTATTCCACATACAGTCACTGACACAATAATATTACCTAGTTTTGAAGCACCCGATGGTACAATAATGATTACTAAGAACCTAGTTTACCAATACATTCCTACCGGTAAAATGAAAATTCGAATAAAAAAAATACACGTCGAGTGAGAGTGAGATACACGACTTCAATATATCAGTTAAGTTAGTGACAAGCGTGTCTAGATATCTTTCATGTCCCTTTCCGATATGAGTAGGTTTTCTATCGGCCAACTTATTCCTAACCTGACATCCAACTACATGCAATGGACCCACAACATGGTAAGGCAGCAGAGAGTGAAACTTTTTCCATATCATTTTCGGGACCTTCCTGCACCATCATTATCATGGCCCACCTTCCTGCACCATCAGTATTATGCCCCACCTTCCTGCACCAGTAGTATTATGTTCGACCTTCCTGCACCATCATTATTATATCCCACCTTCCTGCACCATCATTATTATGTCCCACCTTCCTGCTCCAGCAGTATTATGTCCCACCTTCCTGCACTAGCAGTATCATGTCCCACCTTCCTGCACCAGCATTATGTCTCACCTTCCTGCATCTGCAGTATTATGTCCTACCTTCCTGCACCTACTGTATTATGTCCCACCTCCCTGCACCAGAAGTATTATGTCCCACCTACCTGCACCAGCAGTATTATGTCCCACCTTCTTGCACCAGCAGTATTATGTCTCACTTTCCTCCATCAGCAGTATTATGTCCCACCTTCCTGCACCATCATTACTATGTCGCACCTTCCTGCACAAGCAGTATTATGTCTCACATTCCTGCACCATCATTATTATGTCTCACCTTCCTGTACCAGCAGTATTATGTCCCACCTTCCTGCACCACCATTATTGTGTCGCACCTTTCTGCACCAGCAGTATTATGTCCCACCTTCCTGCAAAAGCATTATTACGTCTTACCTTCCTGTACCAGCAGTATTATGTCCCACCATCCTGCACCAGCAGTGTTATGTCCCACCTTCCTGCACCTGCTGTATTATGTACAACCTTCCTGCACCAGCAGTATTATGTCCCCCCTTCCTGCACCAGTAGTACTGAGTCTCACCTTCCTGCACCAGCAGTATTATGTCTCACCTTCCTGCAGCAGCAGAATTATGTCCCCTTTCCTGCACCAGCAGTATTATGTCTCATCTTTCCTGCACCAGCAGTATTATGTCTCACCTTCCTGCACCAGCAGTATCATCTATCGCCTTTCTTTCATTGGGGATGATGCGTCTCCCTTACTATTACATATGACCCTATGAAGTACTTATTAGAGTTTATATGCACTTTCCTATTTCTTATCCTAAGACAGTTAACATCACATCAAAGACAATAAGCCACCCCAAGATGCGCTGGCTCTTGCTAAACCTTTCATTTGGAGTTTGTAAGTTAAATTCGGCTACCCTATGGCTATGCTGTGATTAGATAGGAATGTGATTGGCCAGTGCTGTGATTGGCCAGCCCTGTGATCGTCAAACACTGTGATTGACCAACACTGTGATTGACCAACACTGTGATTGGCCAGTGCTGTGATTGGTCAACACTGTGACTGGCCAACACTGTGATTGGTCAACACTGTGATTGGCCAGTGCTGTGATTGGCCAACACTGTGACTGGCCATCACTGTGGTTGGCCAGTGCTGCGATTGGCCAATACTCTGAGTGGCCAACACTGTGATTGGTCAACACTGTGACTAGACAACACTTTGATTGACCAACACTGTGATTGGCCAACACTGTGATTGGCCAGTGCTGTGATTGGTCGACACTGTGACTGGCCAACACTGTGATTGGCCAACACTCTGACTGGCCAACACTGTGATTGGCCAACACTGTGACTGGCCAACACTGTGATTGCCAACACTGTGATTGGCCAACACTGTGACTGGCCAACACTGTGATTGCCAACACTGTGATTGGCCAACACTGTGATTGGCCAACACTGTGATTAGCTTGCGCTTGAACAAACGCGGAGTACAGTGGGGAAGTGGATGATATGTAGACGCCGAATTTATGGAACAGCGATTTCTTCCATTTGTACTGCTGAAATAAGTAAAGGTGCACGATAAGTCATTTTCGTTCTGTGTCACCGTTGGGAAGGGGACTGAACTTGGGCTTAGTCGAGCATGCAAGGTTTTTTAACCACCCAAAACGAGCTCAAAGCAAAGTTTTCAGCAAAAAGACCTGCATGTGCTGAAATATTAAGGCATTTATCACAGGCAAGGGATGGGGCAAAACAAATATTGAAATATGTTCAAATTATTGTCAAAAAACATCATTTCATATGTACATTGGTGTATATTGTAAATGAGTTCCGAATACTGTATTCTGCTGCGTACCCATGCAAAGGTATAGATGTATGTCTATGTATGTATGTCGACATGCAAGAGTGTCCCTATGATTTGGAGGGTAACTAATTGAGGCTGATAGCGAGGGGAGATGCGACCAGTCTTCCTCCCCGCAACAAGACCGCAGCGTCCATGCCGAGGCTCGAACTCAATACACGCAGCACGAGAGGCTGGCACGGCAGTCATACACTAGTCAGAACCCTCGCCTTTGGACTGCTTAGGACTGCAATAGATTGCAAAAGGGCTTCATGGAAATTGACTGTCACATGTTTTATATAAAGATAATTTTGGCGACGATTTTGAGAGAAGCCGTCTATGTAAAAATAATTTATCATTTTTTATCTGTTTCAACACTTTGATTTCTAAATGATATGCAATTCGATAAAAATAAGCTAATATGAATAAATTTTACAACGCAGTTAATTTGATAATATATCATTTAACTTCATAAACTATAGGAAAAAACACCTAATAGCCTTAAGCGTGATCCGGGTGGTGCATGACCACCTACATGCGTGACCGTGATGGCACATGACCAGCTGTATGCGTGACCGGGGTGGCACATAACCACCTGTATGCGAGATCGGTGTGGTGCATGACCAGTTACATGCGTGACCGGGGTGGCGCATGACCAGCTGTATGCGTGATCGGTGTGGTTCATGACCAGTTACATGCGTGACCGGGGTGGCGCATGAACAACTGTAAGCGTGATCTGGATGGTGCATGACCAGCTACTTGCGTGACCGGAGTGGCGCATGATAAGGTTGTAGTCAGTCCACCCACTCTTCTCATCCCTCTAGAGCTTATATGTCTACCGCTGGGTTCACAACAACTGTAATTTTCCTTAGTTCGTGGCCTGTTCATACCTGCAGTTTTTCTGCCTGGGAAATCGTCGTTTATTTAACAGACACTTTTTTTATTTCATTTTGTCAGTATTGCCAGTACTCTTTGTTTTGACCCACTGCGTTGGCAATTATTTTGGATACACTTTAGTAGAACGGATACGGGATCATTGTTGCGTGCTTAAGAGTTGTCACGCTACGGGATCATTGTTGCGTGCGTAGAAGTTGTCACGCTACGGGATCATTGTTGCGTGCATAGAGTTGTTACGCTACGGGATCATTGTTGCGTGCGTAGAAGTTGTCACGCTACGGGATCATTGTTGCGTGCAAAGGAGTTGTCACGCTACGGGATCATTGTTGCATGCATAGGAGTTGTCACGCTACGGGATCATTGTTGCGTGCATAGGAGTTGTCACGCTACGGGATCATTGTTGCGTGC
>SDVV010002941.1:0-22112 GCA_016164225.1 Gammarus roeselii | reverse complement strand
ATACATACATACATACATACATAGATACATACATACATACATAGATACATACATACATACATACATACATACATACATACATACATACATACATACATACATACATACATACATACATACATACATACATACATACATACATACATACATACATACATACACAACTTCGAATATACATACTGTTTGCATTGATCTCACCGTATCTATATATCTGGACCAGAAACGATTATAAACTGTTTATAGTCGGATATACAGACTTTTTGTCCATTTCACAGCTGACACCTGTAGCGCCAAAGGACTAAGTGGTTATATTGTGAGTGCATGATTGGAGTGTAAGGTGAGGCTTGCCATCGGCCACCCCCCCCCTTTTTGTGTGATTCTGCCTACTGTGTCTTTATCTGCATCCGTATCATTTTCAATAGATGTGGAAGCAAGCGCAAAAAAATACTTATCATACGTTGAGTGATCGGCCTCCACAAAGGCCCGGGAATATGTAACAATGAATGATGGTTTATTAACCAGGCTGCAAGGACGTTTCAGGGAAGAGCTTTGTCAGACTTGAGCTTAATGCCAGAAAACATGTGATATTAGGAACTGGAGAGAGGGGAGATAGAGAGTTCTGTAGGAGCGGTATCCGTTAAATTATATTTAAGTTATCCTGTGGATGGAGATTGGACGATCATGTTGACACAGGCGCGTTGTGTGAATGGTGTGACCGTCCCTTCAGTGACTGGTGATAGGCTGCAGTGAGACAAAGGAGATTGGTGATCAAAGAGTGTTGGCGGGATGATATTGATCGTATCCTGAAGGTTATTGAACATTTTCTTGGATATTGATCTTGCTTGTGGAATGTTGATTTTTCTTAGTTGGACTGTGATCAGTCTTTTTGTTAGATATTAATCCGTATTCATGTTGGTTACATAACTTTCTTCTTAATGGATATTGATTTCTCGTCTTGCTGGTACTGATTGTTCTTCATGCTGGATATTGATCTCTCTTCTTGTTGGCTGCTGATCCTCCTCCTCGGTGGATATTGACCCTTCTTTTGCTGGATATCCGCTATTCCGCTAGGAGCAACTGCTGCAGGAGTAAGATGAATCCGTCATCTTGTTGGAGGTCGATCCTTCATCTTGTTTGACATTGATCCCTTCCCCTTGTTTGACTTTGATCCTTCTTCTTGTTCTATTTTGGTCCTCCTTGTTTGACATCGTTCGTTCCACATCCTTGAGTGTATTTGAAAATCCTACGATTATGAGTGCCTGCATATTAAATTTATCCTCGGTATCGACTACCATCTAGAGTGGTGGGTGGGACCTACAACTGCTCCGTCTAAGAGGGCCGGGTCCCCTGAGGATCGTCATCAGCTTAAGTAAATAAGACAACGGCTGTGCGTGGCGTCGATGGGAGGGAGCAGCCCTTCCCGAGGCTGGGTTATTAATTGGCTTGCATATCTTATATCGGATTTAGGAAATCATATCAACGGAACATTTCTCATCAGTCCCCGTCGTTGCTTTTTAATTGCCCTTGTTTGCTAACGGGAATTGAACAATGAGATACTGAATGGAACAATGCTACCTTTGTTGCTGGTAAAGGGAAGATGTTTGGAAGATTGCGTTTCGTTACATTACATCAAGCCTGTAGCAGGAACAACTGCAGCTGGAGTAACTGGTAAAGTAGTAACTGATAAAGGAATAACTGTTGCAGGAATATTTGCTGTAGGAGTAACTGCTGTAGGAGTAACTGCTGTAGGAGTAACTGCTGTAGGAGTAACTGCTGTAGGAGTAACTGCTGTAGGAGTAACTGCTGTAGGAGTAACTGCTGTAGGAGTAACTGCTGTAGGAGTAACTGCTGTAGGAGTAACTGCTGTAGGAGTAACTGCTGTAGGAGTAACTGCTGTAGGAGTAGCTAATGCAGGAAAACCCGCGTCAGGAGTAACAGCTGTACGAGTTGCTTCTGCAATATTAACTGCTGCAGTGTAACTGACGCAGGAGTAATTGCTGCAGGAATAACTACTGTAGGAGTAACCACTTCAGGAGTCACTTCGGCTGCAGTAACCGTAGTCGGAGTAACCGCAGAAGGAGATGCAGATGGAGCTACTATTGCTGATGTCAGACTTGAGCTCATGAATGATTGATTGATTAGTAACAGATATTTTTCGAAAAAAAAAAACATATTAAAAAAAAAAAGATATCACAATTGGCCCGATAGTCTTCTTGTTATCGAACACTAAACAACTAACGTAGCAGCCCAACGCTGCATGGTAATACTATTTACGCCCATAAAGATGGTTGTGGAATTCATACATTTAATGCAGCCTGTAAAATAGAAAGGAACGATCCTGCAATTCCATTTCAAGAAACCCCTTAGCTCATCAAATGAGAATGCCACGATCATCTATCGGAAATTGATCAAATTTGAGTGACTTTACTGTTCCATAATCAAGGATCACTGTTTTTTTAGATAAGTGCTGACAACAGTAAGTGTACTCAGGAATACTGCGGATCTTGCTGAATTTGTGTTCTTTTTTGTTGTGGAATTCACAGAGAAGTATGGTTGTATGAGAAAAAAAGAGGCCGCCGTGGCCGAATTGTTAGCGTATCCGACTGCAGTGCCAGCCGGTGGTACAGCATGTTAGGCTTACTAAATATAAATTCATTGTTCCAAAAGAAGAGCATACCATCTGTGAATGAATAAAGTTTTTTATTTATTTTATTTATTAGCGGGTTACTTGGGAGTGAGGGCTAAGATGAGAGGATACGTTCACAGCTGGGGGTGAGAAGGGTTAGGGATGAGAGTGGGGAGGGGTTGAGAGAGTTACGTTGCCAACTCTGGAGACCGTGTCAGATTGGTTCGCTTCCTTGAGCTCTTCCGTTGCTAACGATGTCTCAATGACTCTCCTTAGCTGGGGGTGGCAGGGCGAAGGAGGTAATCTCTGGAGGGAGGTGAGAATTGAAGGTTGATAGTACTGATGAGATGATAAGAGTTATTTTGGTCCGCTGAAACACACTCATAATATACAGTAATGAGCGATTGTTCCCTCATTTCAAAGGACAAATGAACGGGAACAATCATCTTGAAATTGCATAAATCCTATCGAAAGACATCATATCCTCCATAAATATCCTATTGACCCTATCAACAGACATCACGTCCTCCATAATTACCCTATTGATCCTATCAGAAGACATCATTTCCTCCATAAATACTCTATTGATCCCATCAGAAGATATCACGTCTTCCATAAATACCCTACTTACTTGTTCAAATGTTTGGGATAGTAGAAATACACTTGCTTCCATAAATAGGGAGGCAGAAACGTCGTAGGTAAGACACGGCCGAAGCATCCACAGGTCAACAATTTCGTCGCGTTGTTAATATCAGCGGTCCGTTGCGTAGAGGGTGACACTCAGATGCGGAAACGATTCATACTACTGAACTAAGTCCTTAGTTTTCTAACCCTACCATCGAAGGTATAGTAAGCAACCGGTCAGTTGTCTATCACAGATCAACAATCCTGTAATAAAAGGGAAAGTATAATAATCACTTTGTCAGCTGCCGATCACAGATCAACAACCCTACCATAGATGATATAGTAATCACCCGGTCAGCTGCCTATCACAGATCAACAACCTTACCATAGATGATATACTAATCCCCCGGTCAGCTGCCTATCACAGATCAACAACCTTACCATAGATGATATAAGAATCACCCGGTCAGCTGCCTATCACAGATCAACAACCTTACCATAGATGATATAGTAATCACCCGATCAGTTGCCTATCACAAATCAACAATCTTACCATAGATGCTATAGTAATCACCCGATCAGCTGCCTATCACAAATCAACAATCTTACCCTAGATGATATAGTAATCACCCGATCAGCTGCCTATCACAAATCAACAATCTTACCCTAGATGATTTAGTAATCACCCGATCAGCTGCCTATCACGAATCAACAATCTTACCATAGATGCTATAGTAATCACCCGATCAGCTGCCTATCACAAATCAACAATCTTACCCTAGATGATATAGTAATCACCCGATCAGCTGCCTATCACAAATCAACAACCTTACCCTAGATGATATAGTAATCACCCGATCAGCTGTCTATCACAAATCAACAATCTTACCCTAGATGATATAGTAATCACCCGATCAGCTGCCTATCACATATCAACAATCCTACCACAAGAGGAAAACGCGCAGTAATAAAATCAGGGGATATACGACTGACTATTTACGTGTTAAATAACTTCTTTAGCAATTCCCGCGAAAAGAGCTCCGTGATGATTGGATTAAATACTGTTAAAATATTAACATTACCGTAGAGTAGTTTTAATTGAACAGGTCGTAATAAATTTCAGTTGTATTTAATTATCTGTTTTCTCCAGCTCACGTACAGCCAACCGTATTCAGCGGATGCAGAAACATCCAGAGTAAGGGTCTGCACTGATTGCTACTCTGGGGAAAACATCTCAGGTTATCAAGTGGTCAAGACTAAAAACATGTTCACGGACACATTTTGTGACAGTACGTGAAGGAAAAGATTTAAGCTAATGTTTGCTACTCAGAGAATTTCGAGCCCTGCATCTTGCTAAGATGGGCAATACGTCTTTAATTTATGATGAACAATTAGATATCCGAGCAACGGTCATGAACAGGCCTCATTTCTCTATTCTGAGCACCTTGAGATCAAGGTTGGAGTGAACGTTCATGCATGTGTTAGGAATTATTCGTGCTCTGATGTGGTCGGAACAGAGATATAAGGTCTCTGGCAGGGGCGTAGCCATGGAGAATGGGGGAGAGGTTACTTTCGCGCTATTATTCAAACGAACGAACTAATGAATGAATAATGAATATATTGAACAAATACTGATGAAGAAGAATACAATTTCAATTGTACAGGAGAAGATTTTTTCACTTGCGTTGACTCCATTTGAATTTCACATCATCTTAATCGCAGTATTTCAAGTGTTTGTGGGAAGTTGTGCTTTCGTGTAATGAGTATTTCACTCATAAGGCCTGCAATAACTAAATGCTCAATATCAACCCTGGAAACTGGTCTGTTCACCTTGGTGTTAGTGAAGAATAAAAACTCACGCCGGCGACGGTTAACACCCATGAAAAATATAGTTGGTCAAAATGCTCGACTAGCTTCAGTGATAATTTATTTGGAACAACATGCATAGTTAATAGCAGTTTAGCATCACTTTTCTTAAGTAATCTAATATTTTCAGGAAAATGTATATGAAGGTTACGGTAAATTTCAGTTACCCCTGAAATTCACCGTTGCAGGACCATTTTTTATTGCGATGCGTTAAATAGGAGAATAGCTGCAAATGAGGCCTGGTCGAAGCGTCCTTCTACGTCATCCTACAGGGAAGTTTATAGAGTTCGGTCTCATGAGTATTTCCAATTAGTAATGAAAAATACGTCCCCCCATGGGGAAATTCTGGCTACGCGCCTGGTCTCTGGTTTGTCGAACCAGGCTGATTGCGGGTTGAAGTTGGAGTAACATTTGGGAGAATCTTCAAGACTTATAATACATGGCACCGCAAATTTATGGGCCATCGTCGTCTTGTAAAGTGGCCCTGCAACTAGACCATGCGTGAAATATACGTGGCTATTTTTGTAACTTTGATCTTTTGACAAATGGTAGATTATAAAAATATGCCTGAATAAAGATATTGGCAAGGACAAGCCTTAGCACATCATGCCTGGATGTTTTTGGATTTGTTTGTGTGAGTGTGTTACTCAAAAAGTTATCAAGTCTATAAAGGTAGGTTTGTTTTTATAAGATAATTTCCCTCATATACTTAACTATAAAATTTGTATTTTGATTTTGAAGTACCAACCGAAATATATGTAACCTGTTTACGTAAGTATCATCATAGGATATATCACTGAAAACCTATATATGCGAAGAGCCTATGACCATAAAAGTAACCACATCACGTATATCGCGTTAATGCGGCGCAATATATAAACTAAATGCGTGTGACATTCGCCTCCCGAGAGCAGTGCCGTATATCAGCAAGATGTTATCGATATGACTTTTGCTCATATAGTATTTCTTTTACACACTTAGCCCAGTTCAGAGCAACTCATCGCGCTGGTAGACTTCAAGTCGTTCATCTGCCCTATGCCTTGTTTAACTTGTAGTATATAAGTGTGTCTCTTTGATTCTTTGCTATGTATCAACCTAGGGCATAACATAAGAATGCATTTGCTCATGATATATTGTTAAATTTAAACCCTGCGCAGAGCGGAATGCACTCATCCATCATAGGAGTTTGCTGCCCTCCACTCCTACGATGTTCATGCGAACAATGTTGACCTCAACTCCTACAATGTTCATGCGAACAATGTTGCACTCTACTCCTACAATGTTCATGCGAACAATGTTGCACTCTACTCTTACAATGTTCATGCGAACAATGTTACCCTCAACTCCTACAATGTTCATGCGAACAATGTTGCACTCTACTCCTACAATGTTCATGCGAACAATGTTGCACTCTACTCTTACAATGTTCATGCGAACAATGTTGCACTCTACTCTTACAATGTTCACGCGAACAATGTTGCACTCTACTCTTACAATGTTCATGCGAACAATGTTGCACTCTACTCTTACGATGTTCATGCGAACAATGTTGCACTCTACTCTTACAATGTTCATGCGAACAATGTTGCCCTCTACTCTTACAATGTTCATGCGAACAATGTTGCACTCTACTCTTACAATGTTCATGCGAACAATGTTGCACTCTATTCTTACAATGTTCATGCGAACAATGATATTACATGTGCGAATAAACTGTAATTCGATTCGTGGTGGTGCGCAAAAATTACAGCTAAAATGAACTTCATCTGGAATCCGAAGATGTTTTCTTCAAGGACTATGCAAGACAAAGAGCAAAAGAAGCACCTTGAGTGCCCCCAACGTTGTGACTTGCTTTTAACTCTGTGTGTTGTTTTTGCGCCAATGCGGAAAAAAAACAAAAAGAAGTCGCTCCACAATACAAACACCCAGTGCTTCGGAGCCGCCTCACGCAGCGGGGAATTCCTTGTCATGCAAATGAGGTAATTTTTTCCTCATTGCCACCGGCTAGGGCAGAGTTACTGCAGCTGAAGCTAGCGGTAAAGCTGGCTTGCCGCAGACACTCCTGTGCTGAGGCTGACTAGAAAAGGTTCTCGAAAGGATATAAAGTGAGAAGTGATGACTTTATATCAGAGAGCGAGCATGCCACCAGTATTATTGTTTACAAGTATTTACAAATGTAGGAAGACAACAACAGGCCTATTGGCCTAAACTAAGTTGCCTTTTGATAGCAAGTTCTGAAGAAGAACGTCTAAGAGAGCTTCATGTGCCATATCTGTAGTTATAACATCAATAAAGAGAACGGTTTAGCTGTTTATCGGCGATTTATGTAGAACTCATTGAGTCAAGACTTGAACGTTTCGATTGTATTGCTGTTTACAACCTCCGCTGGAAGCTTGTTCTATTCTTCGACAACTCAATACGTGAAAAAATTGCGCGTGATGTCGAGTGAGAAACGTTTCCCAACGATTTCGTATCCATTGTTCCTAGTCATTCCGTTCGTATCTAGAGTAAAAAGGCTCGCTCGGTCGACGTTTTCCTTACCCTTCATAATCTTCCACACTTCAATCATGTTGCCTCTGACTCTACGTTTCTCTAGCGAATAAAGATTGAGTTCACGTAGCCTGTCTTCATACGATTTATTTCGCAGCGAAGGGATGAGTTTGGTAGCTCTGCTTTGAACCTTCTCTAATTTAATAACGTCTTTTCTAAAATACGGAGACCAAAATTGAACGGAATACTCGAGATGCGGTCTAACAAATGCATTGTATAACTTGACTTTCCTGTCTATTATTTTGTACGAGATAGTGCAGGATATCATACCTAGCATTTTGTTGCCTTTCTTGGCGGCATCGTTACATTGCTTGCTACTTTTTAAGTCGTTACTAATGATGACACCTAAATCTCTCTCTTCGGTGACAGGAATGAGTTTTCTTCCGGACATTGAATATTCGTGTGTGAGGTTATGAGGACCTATGTGCATAACATAACATTTGTCGACATTAAATTTAATTTGCAACTTTTCTGACCAATCAACAATTTTGTTCAAGTCTAGTTGGATCTGCTCAGACTCTAGTTCAGTTTATACTTTTCCTCCTATCTTAGTGTCGTCTGCAAACTCGCTAATGTTTGAGAGTACGTTGCTATCGAGATCGTTAATGAATATTGTAAAGATAACTGGACCTAACAGGGATCCTTGAGACACGTCGCTTGTGACATTACCCCAGGGGGAGGAAACTGTTAAGTACAACTCGCTGCTGTCTGTCCATAAGCCACCATTCTGTCCAGTTGTTGAGCTCGCCTCGAATACCAATGCTAAGCAATTTTCTAATCAGGCACTTGTGGGGACTTTATCAAATGCTTTTTGGAAGTCAAGAAAAATGATATCAATGGGAGATTTTGTGTCGTGGAGTTCTATTACATTATTGAAAAAAGTAGCAGGTCCGTAAGACAGGAACGGTTGTGTCTAAAGCCATGCTGAGAGTCACCAATCAGTTTGTTTGATTCTAAAAATTCTGTAATTTTATCCGTTATCAAACTTTCCATTAATTTGCCAATGACTGAGGTGAGACTAATTGTGCTAATTGGTAACATTGGCTTCTTTCCATTGAGAGGGGAAGGTGCGATTTGTGAGAGATTGTGTGAAAATGTTTAATAAATGTTCGGCGATTTTATTTCTAGTCTCTTTCCTAATTCTGGGATGAACTTGGTCTGGACCTGGAGATTTTCTGACTTTCAGTTTATCTATATATTTAATAACTTCGACGGGTGAAAAGTTCACTGTGCTGAGGGCTTCAATTCGTCTTTGTAATGATATCCTCAGGATTAGGATTATCCTGATTCTTTGACGTAAAAACAGAACAAAAATGTTCATTAAGTATGACACTCATTTTGGTGTCGTCCGTTTCTAGTTCACCAACATCGTTCTCGAGAGGACCAATTACAGATCTTGATTTTTTTACTCGAAATCTAGCTAAAAAATTGTTTCGGATTAGTTTTGTCATTGGTGGCAATTTAATTTTCATAATCCTCCTTCTTACGTTTCTGGAAAATCATTAGATCTCTTCTCCTGATTTTGTATTCCTTTTTTGCTAGGTCGTCAAGTGGATGTTTCTGTTTTGTCGAGTGCTCTGCTTTCTTCCGTGACCGAAGACGCTGCAATTCTCCTTTCCAATACCTAGGCTGATTGGCTTCTATTCGCCGGTTTTTGCGCGGGATATGCTCATATTTGATATATTTAAATGCAGTCAGGAAATGGTTAAGCGATTGATTGACATCTTGTTCAAGGATTATATCTGCTGACGCCATTGACTCTCTTAAGCCATCAAAATTGGCTAATCTAAAGTTATGGACTTTTCGCAGTTTGTTGACAACTCGAGATCTATCAAAAAGCTCATAGAGTTGTGGTCGCTGGTTCCCAGTGCTTTGCCCACTTCGACGTTCGTGACATGAGAGTTGCTTGCACAAAATATGAGATCAAGAATATTGCTACCTCGTGCAAGAGTCTTCACCATTTGGGTCATGAACTTATCGTCTGCAAAATCAATCAGACGTTGGCCAGTGGCAGTGCATTCGTTAGTTTCCCAATCAATGTCGGGGATATTGAAGTCTCCATGCACTATACTGTGTTGTGTTGTGACGACATCAATGAGGGTGTTGTAAATGTCGATGTCATCTGCAACCTTGCTTTTTGGCGGTCGATAGATGATTGTGATTTGACATTTTATATGTTTACCGACTACTTGGATTGATATTATGTTGTGTCTGCTGTTAGGAATAGTGACTTCTCATATTTGCATAGTGTTTTCACGAGAAACAGCACTTTTCCGCCCTCTTGGCATTGTCTATCTTTGTGAAATAGTCAGTAACCAGGGAGAGTAAAGTCGCCTGAATGATGCCTGTTGCTCAAATTAATCCACGATTCTGTGATTGCTATTATGTTGATACATTCTTTCATTGCAAGGATACCTAGATCGTCGATTTTGTCTCGAAGACTTCTGGCGCTCACAAAGTAATATTTGAGAGTACCGTTAGTCACTTTAACTTGATTTCTTGACTTACTCTTCTACTACTATGAGGCCTTGTGTTGGAGCCAAGACTGTCGTTTTCGGTTACTCGGGTTGTACGAGCGGAGCGGCGACTATTGCCTCTAACTCGGACTGGACTGATGACAGGAACTTTTTTGTTAGGACCTGCGGTGATGTTTTGATGAGCTCTTTTATTGTTTGTGTATGTAGTGTTGAAACGGGTGGAGGCCGTTGGGTCATCTTGTCGAGTACTGCTGGCGGAGTTGAGGGTATGATATCGAGTACGTTTTTTGACTTATTTTCGATGACAATACCAGCGTCTATGTTTTTAAGGATGTTTTCGATGGCATCAAGTCCATACGTGTTTATGCGAGCCTTGTTGGTAGTTATATTAAAGTTATAATACTTTGGGTCAATCATCGTTTCCCAATGATCAGAGGAAGGGATTTTCTTTGCTCTGCAGAGAGTTGCTAGGCGATTGTTAAGAAAGATCATCTTGCTTAACTTGTATCGGCTTTGGTTCGGATGGGGCAAGATGCCAGTGACGTGTATGTTCTCGTGTGAACTTTTGATATTTTCTAACATGGTTTTGTACCTTTTCAATGTCGATTCTGTCGGTGACACGTCTTTAGCTCCGACTTGAATTATAATTCGTTTAGAAGAAGGTATCTTTTCCTCTACGGTTATGCCCTCAATTTTGTAGATTTTTAAATCTGTTTTGACGAGTATCTTCAGTTGAATTCTTCCTTTTTCCTGATTTGATTTGAGGGAGGTGACATTATAATCACCAATCACTAAAATTTCCTCTGTATTCTGAGAGTCCATTTCATCGGGCAATACGCCTAAACGGTTACGTATGTCGGGTTGGATGTGGTGAGATAGTGGCCGAACGTGTGGTGCATTGTCACAGCGTGACTGCCTCTTGCCTAGTACCGTAGTGTACGATGCCTCGCTATTTTTGAATGAATTTTCAGTCGATTTGGTGCTGTTATTGGTAGCTTCGTCTTGAGCTGTGAGCTTCTTGGCCAATTCAGAGTCTAGGCGCACTAGAAGTTCTTTCACTTGATTTAGGGTGGCCTCAGCAATTTTCTTGACTTATGCTAGTTCGCTGTTCATCAGATTTTTGAATTCGTGGAATTGTTTCAACACATTTTACAATTTTGATTCTATAGCTAGCCGCTGGGTATCCGTGTTGACTGTCGTTGTGTTGGACGGTCATTGAAGGTATGACTGAATTGTGCTTTCAGTTGTTTCATTTCCTATGCCTGTTGCCTAATTTCCTCAACCTGTTGTTTAAATTCCTCTGCCTGTTGACATAGTTTGCAGCGCGCTGCCATGCAATCCCCATATGAGGGACTGTTGCGCAATTTTCCCACAGAGTTAGAAGAACTATCGCAAACCATTAGTTTACCGGTCGGAAAATGGACCGTTTTATTGAGTTCTATTTTCGTGGTTTCTTGTAGATAGCAGACATGAATGTACTTACTATAATTGGATGCGTGTCGTGACGCTTATATTGGCGATTCAAAAACAGAATTTAAACGTAAATAATACATGCGGGTTGTGACGATTATATCGACGATTCGAAAACGGGATTAAAACAGATTTAATACAAATGCGAGTGAGTTGAATGCGCGTTATTGTCGAATACACTTTAGAACGGAATTAAAACGGAAATAATTGCATGCGGGTTGTGACGATTTTATCGACAATTCGAAAGTGGAATTAAAACGGAGTTAATACAAAGCGAGTGTGTTGAATGCGCGTTATCGTCGAACGCCTATTATCTCAGAGTTACTTCCTTTTGCGTGTTTGAGTTGAATGCAAATCTGAACTAATGCGTAGCTGCTCCCTTTACTTTTTAATTTTGTGGGAACGATAGCATGATTTTGGGCATCAGCCTTGTACCAGACATGACCGACGGAGTATCAGAAGATGATGTAGAAATTAATTAATTTTCAGTAAATAGAGTGTTATGAAATCAAAGCACGATTCTAGGCTGTAGGATGTAAAGTGACACTGCTTACAATAGTTTTTATGAGTATGAACCACCTACAATATGAGCGTGAACCACTTACACAGTACAATGCTATGATACTACCTGATACAAGTTACTTTTGGTTTTGTTACACAGAGCAGGCCAGATTTAACAGGGTTCAATAACGGAATAACAATAACATCCTAGAATACTGTTCTAGACAAACAAGTAACACATGCACAGCTAAAATATGAGATAGACGAACTAGAGCGGCATCCTAACAGTGCTGTATCCTAACAGAGGTGTCCTAACAGTGCGGAAATACGTTTTCAAATTGTAATTATGCAGTGACAATACCAGTTGCATTTTAAATGTTCACATTCCGTATACCCATACACTCAATAACATTGATAAAGTACAAACTGGTAATATAGTCGAAATAAAGATAACATTGGTAATTATAGAAATCGAGCTAATAAAACACAAATAACACTGGTTTTCACAGTGTGGAAATAGTTTTTCTCCAGATGTTAGTGAGACAGAGTAGGTCACTTGTAGGATTAGTTCCTGTTCATTACAATATCATCACAGATGAACAGTTTTTTCCTTTGGGGGGGGGGGGTACAACTAACACTCATGATATGCACTCTTTATCAGCACTATTAGCAATATTTCGGCGAGTATCCAGATCAGCTGTGATGAATGTGTCAAGTCAGCTGAGAGGTCAGGCGGAAGGGGGGGGGGGCAGCAGGCCGGTATCGTTAGCAAAGCGGAAGGCTGCGGTCACAGCTTACATGGGCAGGGCAGGGCAGGGCGAGATAAACAGAAGTCTGGTTAGCTGGCAACACCGCGTTGGGTGTGCATTTGAAGAATCATGCGGTTAGTCTGGTTTGTAGGAGAGGGGGTAGTGTGTGGGGGTATGTTGGGTAGGCTGTAGGGGCGAGCTTAGGGGTGAACAGGAAGTCGAGGATTTGGGGAAGAAGGGCTGGATTTTGGGGCTGTTTAGACGAGATGAGGCGTGTAGGCAGTGCTTGTTAGCGTTTCATTTTTATTATTTGCCCATTAGTACTGTGCACCGTTAATGTAGTTTCGGTACACCGTCGATGTAGTTTCTTTTTCCCTCATATTAGAACTAAACATCTCTTCAAGCACGCACAGAAGGAACTTAGTTGTGGGTGATGGTGTCTTTACGCTCTTTATGTTTCCAGTTTATTGAGCCGCCAAGAACAGGAGTCGACAAGAAACAAAAATAAAACAAAAAGATAACAAATTCCGCACAGAGTTATGCTGGAGCCTATTTGATGACCAATCATATATAGTGGAGCATAATTGATGGACAATACTGAATATAGTTATGCTGGAGCCTAATTGATGACCAATACCATACCAGAGTTAACGTGGAGCCTACTTCATGACCAATGCCAATGAAGTCCAACGGAGCACCAATGGAGCATAATTGATGTTAAACGAGGTTGAAGCAGACTTCACGACAAATGTTAAAGAGTCAGCCGTGGCAAGCTGGAATGATGCATGTCATGGTTCTGTTGAGTGACATGGACCAAGGCTCACTGTGCATTGCTGTACAGCTCACTCATCATTGGCCTATGCAAGCTAGCACTAGGGCAAAGTCATTTATGGGAAAGGATGCTAAATAGTGCCCCTTTCCTCTTCATTATATTCGGTATACAGGCTCCTTAATTGGTTTACTGACTGCCAACCTTTTCGGATTGCGTCTTTCCCACAATACTCGTTTGAAGTTAATGCTCTCACCCATCTCCCCCCCCCCCTCCCCAAGACACACAATTAACAGTGACAAGCGTATCGTCCACAGACAAGACTTTCAAGAGCGCCAATCCGTTCACTCCCCAAGACATTGAAACAGTGACAAGCGTATCGTCCTCAGACAAACGTTCAAGAGCGTCAATACGTTTACTCCCGAAGACACATTTAACACTGACAAGGCGTATTGTCCACTGTATACGCATTGTCCCCAATATACATTTATATGTAAGCGTGTCTCCCTCACAAAACCCATTTAACAGATCTGTCGCGTTTCCTCAACAACACACATTTAACGGCGTCAATGTGTCTCCCCCACAATACACATTTAACGGGGTCAACGCGTTAAAGAAAGCGGCACATGCTCGGAGGGTCGGAGAACTTATCTGTTGTTTTTCCGACGTATTTTCATGGCAAAACAAAGATCACGGGAGTCTCTGAGCTGTTTACTTTCAAAACACAACTGCCTCTAAATGCTCCAGTCAACATAATCGGCTCAGCACGGGGCTGAGGACGGCCAGGGATGGAAAAGCTTAAACAGCGGACTCGGTTCTGTTGAGACAAAGGCTTGGCGATAGCATGTGGACACGGCTCTTCCAGCACGAGCCCTGGGAACTACGGTACAGATAAGTTTACACGTATCTGCAGGCACTGGTACTGTTGTTTCAATCGATGCGTTAAAACCAAGACAAGCTGAGCTGTTGGAATAATTAGATGCGATTCAACATTAGATGTTGGATTACGGATACCGAATACGTGCAGAGGTCGAGTATTTCTAAGCATAGCTTGTTCATTATTTTGATGGTGGGGATTAGCTGTAGGAATATGATTATGAAAAATTTGCTCACACAGTAGAGAAAAATAAAATCGTTTGCTATCAATTCCAATTTTACTCAAAGAGAATAAATGCAAATAATGAAGTGAACATTGAAATTTTAATTTGTAATTCTAGTAAATCTGTTTTCAACAGTGGTTAGGTCTGCAAAATAGCACACTCAAATTACATGAACATAAATTCCACAAACTATTTCTCAATTTATGTTAGCTGCATTCGAGTTCCAGATAACCAAGGCGTGTATTCAGTGTCTCCATGCAATGTTCGACAGACAGAGAGATAAGAAATATTAATACAATACTGTTCAATCACTATCCAGAACAAACCTGGGTGTGTATCATTCTGATTGTGACAAGTGTTTTACAATACATATTTTTCAGAAATTAAATCAATAGAAAATTGCGAGACTCATCACACTTGTTTCCAAAGCGTTAGCATACGAGACATTTGTATGATGATAACAAGACCTGTTACATGCGATTAGGTTTTCATGTTTTTAATAATCTACGGCTTGTATATGTACTGTCATGACCATATGTTTAGCAGATTAGACTAGTACTGTATGCTTACTGTGGTCAGCTAAATGACCTGAAATAAACGCAACATTAGTTAGATACGTGCTGTAACAAGGAAGGTCCATATAGGATGCGACGTCGTGACGATTTGAAAGTCAGAAAAAAACATAGAGCAACGAAGGACATGCCAAGGTTATCTCGCTGGCCAGGCATATAAGTTCCGCTACATTGAGCAATGGGAAGGTGGTACAAATTTATACATAAGTAGTTAATAGTTCACCAAAACGGCCTACTTAAGGAATAAGATAGGGGTGAATTAGCGGTGGGGCAGGGGCGGGGTTCTTACGGCAGGACCGGAACGGGTTTGACGCGTGAGTCAGCTAACTGGCCGAAGGGTAGCGGAAGGGACGGATGAAAGGGGGGGAGGGGCGGCGGGCTGGATGAGTGGCTCGGCAAGGTGTTATGTATTGAACATTTACAAATTTTGTATTTGATGTTTATTGTATTTATATATGTTTTTTGTTCTTTAGATGGTTGTATTGGGGTATAATTGGTCACTAACAGTTGCTCGTTATATATTTATTTGGATCTGGTAGGGATAGTGTTATAACAAGTTTCTGGAGGGGTGGGGTGTGGGGACCCCTAGGCAAAAAGTTGGATGCGCTCCTGGAAAATTAGGTGAGATTGCTCTTATCTGTTATTTGTCATATCAGTTATTTCCGGGGCATGATTGCTATGTTTGAGTTTACATATCGTTACATATTTATGTCTGGATAACAATTTTATTTATTTTTCTGTACATATATGTTTGTATTCTCATCTAATTTGTGGTATAATTGACTCATTCGGAAGTTGGTTGGGTGCTTGATATTGAACGTAGGTAACGTTTTGTGTGTTATTCATCTATTTATTTATAATTTATATAATATCTTTAGGAATAGTACGGTTTATTTGTCTGGCAGTTGGCGGGTTGATGTTTGCATTTTGAATTGATGCAGCAGCTTTGTTACGAGAATCTGTATACCCCATAACCCATTATCCAGGTTTGACCCTTATATATCTGTGATCCATTGACGCGGTGTTTCACCAGCGAGTTTACCTGAACAATATGTGTTTTATATACATAGTGATGATCGTTTGATATATGTTTTAGTAGTGTTTTTTTGGAATTTTGAATTTTTATCTCATACAGTTATAGGATTTTAAGATATTTTAGGCTTGCATCTTCCATGTAATACACTATTTCAGTCATATTTGGTCGGTTATTGCATCGATTTGGTATTTTTATATGTATACATAACATTCTGTTACTATTATGCCGTGGTTACATTAGTTAAAGAAATGATTAATTTAACCCTGTTTTGGATTGATGTAGCAGCTTCGTTACTAGATTCTGTATATTCCATAACGCAGTATCCAGGTTTAAATAAAAAAATTCGGTGTTACCATGTTTTAAATATTTCTTTATCAAGCGTATGTAGACTGTTCGGGTAGTCTTCTCTCGATTTTGTGTATAGCGAGTATCGGTTGAAAGCCATATAGCAGGAGTACCTGAATTTTAGTTATCGCCTATAGTTATTGGAATTTTTAGGATATTTTAGGTTTGTATCGTCCATGTAGCACACTATTTCAGCCATAATTGGTCGTTTTTTTGCATCGTTCTTCTTATTTTGTTATATCTTGACCGTTTTAGTATGTGTCTTTGAATTTTGTATGTTCTCTGTACAGTTTCCATCTTCAATGCAATCTGTTGGTTATTTATACAATATCGGAAAAATTAGGATATAATACGCTTGTATCTGCAATGTTGAACATTATTTCTGGTATAATTTAGTTACATGTTGTATTTCTTTTAGTGTTTTATATATCTTCTTACATCCTGGTACAATGTTTGACGTGGTTATCATAGATATAGAAGATGCCAGTTGTTACATACTCGGACTTGCTGTTAGGATATTTTATGTTTAATATGGGACCATTCGTCAATATTTAGAAGGAGTTAGAGGTGTCTCATAGGCCAAACCCGTTGTGTTTATGCCTATTTGTGTAAGTAGACCGATTTACTATAATGGATACCATAATGTATTACATTTTTAACGTGAATTAGAGCAGGGTAGCGCATTTTATTTGGCTTTTTTTATTGTTGTTGTTGTTGTTGTCTGATTTTTTTGCTCGATAATCATAGGAATGTATGTTTAAGAGGTGTAAATCCGTACTGCATTTCTGTGGAATTTTGGCATTGAACCCTTGCAAGTGTAAAGTATAACGTTTTAGAAGACGATTTACTGAATGGTGGGGTCCCGGTGTGGAAGTGCTTTACACTATTTGGTTATCATTTGGAGTTCGTCCAAGTTCAACGTGACTTTGTAAGTTCTTGTGGATGTCGACCTTAACTTAAGTGTATGTGTTAGAGAGGTTACCCGACAAGCTGCTAATCGTTATATAGATTTACTCAGGTCGTCAGTGAACAGATCCCCAGATTTTTATGGCCACGCTCTTTGAGACTCATGCCATCCCCATTCTTGACCAATGAACCTGTGTATAGATTCTTGGTTATGTCCAGGATGTGACTTTGCTCGAAGCTGTTCAGAGATGATGGACTAAACAGATGCATGGTTCGTCTGAGGTTTTGTACCATGACCGGGTGTTACCTCTAAAATTTGTTATATATCAGTGGTATTTTGTTGAGAAGCGATCTAGTAAAGCATTGTAGAATTCGTTTTTATGGCACAGTGGGCTCCGTTTTGTTCTGCTAGAGACATAGTATGTCAGATATTCTCGGTATGGCTGTTATGTTATTAGTATACGATCTTAGTCATGAACCAGATCTCGTGGGATATTGGAGTAGGATTTATCATCTGGGTGTGATAGGATATACCGTATATAATAGTTACTCAACGGCAGAATCAAAAACCTGATTTAGCTATTTTATAGTCGTCTGTTGTATGTTTTGATGGGTTATCAGAAGAATATATCTGTATTTGATATAAATTCGCCTAATTTACATCGAATGTTGGGTATCAAATACGCTTAATTGGATGTAATGATACAAATATAGTTATGTTTTACCTCTCGACATTGGATTTGGGTCCGTTTCCAGGTCGTCTTGGAGAGTTAATCTACCGGATTTGTGTAGAGTGTTGGTGTTAAAATTCTTCATCGATTTAATGTACATCTCAATTGTGTTATCCGCTCGCATGTCTTTACTAGATGCTTATTCCCGCACATCTTACTTTTATAAATGTTTGTATTTATGAAGTTTTTGAATAATTCAGGCTATGTCATGAGAGTCGTTCCAATTTAGAATATTTGTTTCATTTGAGCGTTCACAATATCCATTAGAGCATTTTTCACTAAAGGTTTGTGATGATGGCCGTAAACCTAACTCATCCTAACCTAATCTAACCAAGGATTTTTTTTCCCCGTTTTCATACTTATGTTTGGTATTTCTTCATTGTTGTAAGCTTCATTCTTATCGAATCTATCCACTTGACTCTGTAGTTTTACCAATCTTCAGCAGATTGCGTGCCTACATTTATATATATTTAGTAATATCAACTAGTCTCAAGTAATGTTAGGTGATCGCTCGTTAGTAGACTGTTCAGTTCAACACGTTTATGTAAACTTACGCATATGTCAGTGTTTGTTATGAGGGTTAATGAGTTAGCAAGTTTTATGTATGATTTTACTGGTTGAACAAGTTTTTTTTTAGCGTTGGATGTGTTGCTCCTACGATTTTCGTCTATTATAACGAATATTGAGTTATTCCACTCTAACATATTTACAACAGATCTGTGATGTAAGGTCCGGAGTCAACAAGATCTAGGATATAAATCATGTCTAAGGTACATGATTAGCGAAATATATATCAATGTATGACAACATAGATCAATATCAATGAGTGCAAAAAAGGTTACCATACACTGCAAAATACATTAATACCTAGGCAACCTAACCTAACAGTCATCCTGACCAATAGTTCTGTATTTTTATTCAAGTTTGATGCTTATGTATGATATTGATATGTATGAAACTCTCCACTTGGGCTGTATATTTATCATATAAAATACAGTTAGAATACATTTCTCCAATTTGATCTAGCAAATATCTTTTTGCAGATGTTTAGATTCCAGAATTTTTATCGATATCTCTGTTACATGTTTGGAAGAGACTCAGCAGGTAGGATCGAAGAGAGCTAATTCACTTCAAATTGTTACACTTTTTTAATGTGGAACAGCTTCACGCGATATTAGGTTCAAAGATCTGGTCATCCTAACCAGCTTAGCTATCAATTATATATTATCATTCAAGTTTTATTGTTAATTATGATATTTAGTCATTATTTTGTGCGATGTACAAATCAAATCCCCTGTACACGGCTCTATTTTACGTAGCTTTTTTAATGTCACTCACCAGGTATACACAAATACTTTTTCATGCATTTCCAGAAGCGTTAGCGTCACTATGTCGGCATATGTGTCGACACAATGCATATATACAGGGTCGTTAGCCTTACTGTGCCTGCACATGGGTCGACACAATGCATATATACAGGGTCGTAATCCTAACTGTGTCGGCACATGTGTCGACACCATGTGGGCATTTACACATATTTGTGCAAAAAAGGGTTACCATACAATGCCAGATGCATTAATACCTAGACAACCTAATATAACCTAACAAACCTAACCATGAAATATGTGTCATCGATCGAGATTTTTCCTACATTCATATGATACTTATTCATTGATTTATGATATATTCATATCAAATCCCTCCACATGGCTCTTCATATTGATCTATCATTTGCAGTATTGATGTAAACTTTCAATTTTGATCTAGCAAGTGTCATCCATTTTCATATGCAAATTGCATCGTTTGTTTTAATTGTTATACCTTTTTCATATGATTCTTGATTTTAGATGTTATTCACACTCATCAAAACCTGCCCTAACCTATGTACGGTTTTCAGTAATTGTTATATACATATGAAGCCCTCTAAATGACTCTAAATATCACTTTACCATCTATGTTATTTATTTCGTTGTCACTCTCAACCCATATTAGTTATCAGAGAGGAGCTATTTTCAAACTAAGATGGTTTGAATGTTACAGGTAATTCATATTATTTTTGATTTGACACAATTTTACATCTTTTAACATATTATTCACACCCATCAAAAACTAACCTAACCTTATGTACGGTATTCAGTCATTGATATATACATATGAAGCCCTCCAGAGGACTCTAGATATCACTTTAACATACATGTTATTTATTTCGTTGGCACTCTCGACCCATATTAGTTGGCAGAGAGGTCCCATTTTCAAACTTGGATGGATTGAATGCTACAAGTAATTCAAATTTGTATCAGTTTCATACAAACGGACACATGGTCTCACACTATGTTTTTTTCTTAGTTTACTTCGATATCTCCACGTTTCAAAATCTGATCAGACTCTGATTTATATTCTACCAGTCTGTAACACATCTTCATCATTTACCTCGAGATAGGTTTCTGGCATCATTTCACGCTTTGAAACATATTCTTCTACTGATTTCGACAATTCGATGTTTCCTCCGACTGATACGATGTTTGCAATTCATTACTTAACCTTTGAGTTTAGGATAAAATAAACATTTCATAGAGGATCTACATAGTATTATTAGTATTTATTGGCATTATTTACAGACCTTGCTGGCAACATCAATGACATCTACCTCGTTTTTTGATTTGAAACTGCATGATTCGTACATCCAACCATCCCCATCATCACAATATTTCAGTTTCCTCTCAAAATCCTTCATATACTCTATCATAGCTTTGATGCGAATACCGAAGGCTGTTCCGTTCCCGCGTGTCCACAAATGTATTGCTTCATCTTCTTGAACCTTAATTATTCGAAATTTTTCCAATTCGAAGTCATTCTGATCTTCATCATTGAGAAATTTTTGCATACGATCCAGATTTTCTTTTGTTCTTAGGTACAATTTGTCTTCCACTACCCCAGCTTTATTACAGTCATGATGATGATTTTTCACATGGATCATATCAATTTCGAGATTTGCTCTCTTATTTCCCCTAAGCTTTGTTACATACGACTGTAACGCGTCGACATTAGGTTCCAAAAGCCGACTTCCCTTTTTCTTCATCCATATATGAATGATATCTCCCATTCTTTTGATTATCACCCATTCTGAGATAACTGATATTTTTCAACACAAGTCAATATTTGTTCGATCCGACTCATATTATCTTCGGAGATTTCTTCCAATACTTGTAAACAAACTTTGAGGTTTAAATATTCAATATTTGTTTATTCTACGATTAAACGATTGCCTCCGCTTGATCTCAACGTAACACTACTCCATTCTCGGTATGCAGCTATCTATTATAAGTTGATTACATGTTGTTTTTCGCAAAACATTAGGCCTAACATTGCTCGGCTAGGTCATCAACTGTGTATGTATGTATGTGTATAGGGCTGTGTATGTATGTGAATGGGTATGTTTAACCGTATGTACGTGTTACATGCGTTAAAAATGTATGAAAAAAGTTTAAAATTCAAAATTTCATTTTTTTTTAACATTTTCGAGGAAGAACACTTCACTCAAGTAGCCAAATTATCACTTTAGTAGACCGACTTGGCTCTGTCATCCCTCGAAATGTTGAAATTTTATTGAAATTTTGATTTTAGTTTATACATTTTAAACGCATGTAACACGTACATACGGTTGAACATACCCATTCACATACGTTCACAGTCCTATACACATACATACATACATACATACATACATACATACATACATACATACATACATACATACATACATACATACATACATACATACATACATACA
>SDVV010002940.1:0-22114 GCA_016164225.1 Gammarus roeselii | reverse complement strand
AGCCGCGACACATACACTCATTGTTTTCCATGGACTAGTGAATAATCCCCATAATTTCTCTCCTACAAAACATCCCTGTTCCACAAGAGGTTATCCCTACATGCGTCTGGTTGGGATGTTGCAGTGTAGCTGAGGAACTTGAACACGCTGCGAGTTTCAATATTCTGGTGTCCACGATTAAAATTATATTACACGGGTGGCTATTTGTTAACTGCCACACAACCCACAAAGTTTATCCTGATAGCAACAAAAACACTCTACCCCACCACTAAGGGTCACCCCTACATCATCTCCCACCTCCCCTTGTCTCAACACGCACGTGTCGGTGGGTATCGAGGTTTTTGGGGCGGTGCGCTGGTGCAGTTTCCACCACCGCAGGGGGAAACCGGAGTTAAGCAGCAACAACAACAACAACAACAACAACAACCCATCTGTTGGCTCTTCATAGAATGAGTCACTCGGTGGGAAAGCCCTTCCAGGCCACCCCTTCCGCTGCTCAGAGTTTTGGTCCATCGTGATCCAAGTCTGAGCGTTTTAATGTAACGCTTAAACCACCAACAGACTTGGGCAGTCACGAATGCTCACTTGAAACTTGCAGCATCCGCAAATTTATCTTTGATTGTCTCTGCTACAATTCACGTATTTTTTAAAAATTCCGTTGATACCAATCCAATTGCGCTTTTCTGTGGTATATTCTACAGTCGTCTTCAATTGCCGTACCGTTGTATATTTGCTAACATTAGACCTTGGTATACTCCTGCTTTGTTACAAACTACCTCACAAATTAAAATAATATGTATTGATTAGATATCTATTTCAATAGTTAGGTCCAGTCTCGCCATGTTTCTCGCATTATTGCTTGAAGTAGACCTCATTTATTTTATATAAATATTCTAGATTTTATATGCCTATGTATTCCGTCAACTTTCTAATGGGTGCTTATCGACTTTATTTACGGTCTCTTCTTTGTGGCCAGTAAAGAACGCTTTTTTCACGTTCTGCCAATGTATCCATATTTTTTCCAATCATATTACTTAAAATAAAGAGCTTGCATTCGGATAACAAGATGCTTGTTCTCAATATCGTAATTGTTAGGAATTCGTTTCATGTTGGCGAAGTTGTTACTCCTTCTCGACTGTCTATGACGTCGTTGTGAATGTGACCTTGACAGTGTGCAGTAGATCGTTCTTTCTTGTTCCAACGCCACCATGTTACAAAGAGCACCTCTTACTCCAATATTTATGATTGCTTGGAATTATTTGTTCGATTCAAACTCAATATATTTATTGTTATCCTTTGATGTCACAGGGAATGTGACTCGACGCTTTTAATGAGTTATATACTACCTATGACTTGGTTTGTTTACCTCAAGTACTTGAAACAGAAGCGGTATAGCATCAGTCGTTGGTGATATTGTTTTTTAGATGGCCGTAACTATGGTTTCACTTCAGTGAGAAGTACCATCAGATTTACACTCGTTATGGTGGATGCATTAAACAGCTACACTTCTCCTCAACATGTATGATGTAACCCTGTACACTAGAAGTAAACTCTTCCCAATATCTGCAACGTGAAGTTAACGACTCCATCTGCCCTCACCCTTACCATTAAACTATGATGAGACCTGGGTTCGGTGTCGTCACAATTGGTGCACCATCTTTCCATACCAATGCAGTGTACTTTCGTAGCAGCTTTGCGCTAATGTTGAATGCTAACAGTTTTCTTAAAAATGAGTGGTGCTGATGCAGCTCAGCCGCGGCTGTAATGAGTCAGCGTGATACCTGCTGGAGTCGTTGATTCCTCCACCGCTCGGTGCTCTTCCTGCTTCAACTTCACTCGGCATCCACCGTATTGTCCCTTTGAAGCTTGTATCTTCTAAATTGATTATAACTCTGTTGTTAGTGAAACACGCGTGCAAACACATTGTTATGTCTGATTGTGTTCTAATGGCCAATTTCCAGCAACTTTGTGACCGACCAGGAGTAACTCGCCTATTGTATTATTTTTTTGTACTCGTTCTGTTTATTCGATGAATGTTCATTTGCTGCAGAGCAGGGTTACACTGTAAGGAATCACGTTTCTGCTCGCAATTATTCGCAGATGAAATGATGTTCTGCTGTTGTTGCTATTATTGTTGTTGTTAATGTTAGTCTTGTAAATATATTGTGTAACATGTATACCTCTTGTTGTATACTTTTATATAGATTTTGGACACTTTTTATTTAAAGCAGTGGCCCTTATGGTCAACACCCCCTCAGTGTTAGTTTTAGCAAGGTGCTCCCAACTACCCAACTAGCCAAAGTGGTCACCCCCTCACCCGAGAAATGGAAAGTTTACAGATCAGGCATCTGTTTTGGCTAGCAAGTATCCATGTTTATATCTGTATTATAGTTCTGTTCTTGCTTTTCGTGGTTCATTGATCTGTTTGCTGTATATTGTGAAAGCAAGAAATGCTGGCCTTACCTTATCATTTACGAAGGCTTCCATTAATGTCGATCTTGGCATGAGCTCAGAAATTTTCTGCACCTCCCCTCTGGGGAGATATTCAGTTTGTGATTTTTAACTATCTTATTTTCCCATTGGTTTTACTGAGATTTGGTAGTTACTTATAAGCAGCCAGTGTCATATTACGTTCTAAACCTTGTCCCACGCCGCGTCCGGTGTCAAATGGACATTGACTCCAGTGCACTAGAAAGCCTAGGTACTCTAATCTCATCCCAATCCAGCGTGCCGGCTTGAGTGATGGTCAACTACAGTTATGAATATATGCCGGCAACTTTCCGGCAATAGCTATCCTTCTGTAAACCAATAATAGAGACATTAACTCCTGAGTCAACATAATGATGGTAACAAAGCAACATGTCTTTGTGAGCCCTGCACTCGTTGTTGTACCTAGGATCCTCAGGTGGTATTGAATCGTCGATTTACTAAGTGGAAGAACGTTTGTGGCCGTGAGCGGCCCTCCAATCCTACAGGTTACTTCATTCACCTCTGTAGAGGGTGATGTTCAAGGCTCAACAGTGAACAGAAGACTACGCTTTATTGAGCGTACTAAGAGTGAATCAAGATCTGTGTTTACCCTCGCAACCTAATTCCCAGAGGAAACCCATTAAGAATGTGCGTGTGGGAAGGTAACTTCTTAGGACGTTCCTCATTCCCGTCCTATCTTCCGTAGCAGTTCTTTTCTTGAGGTAAAGTAACTTTGTCTCAATAAATATCGCATCTTGCGACATGTTTTGTATATAAATATTGCGAGAAACTGACGGCCAAATAATATGCCTATGCGTAGCACTTATGCTAGAGTACTGAATTGAATTATTAGGTCTCGATGTAAGTATTCCGCTTGGCTTTCAAGTAACATGGGCCACTTCGATACCCGGGGAAACATATTGTCTGAGCTGGAATGCAGTCACCAATGTTAGGGTCATTATTTCATCTATCATACATCAGTTTGTACAGAGCTGGCTGGGCGAGGCCTTGACGTACCTTAACAACTTTGCAATGCAATAATTACCTTTTAAGTTAATGAGTAGCTTTGTTGCTACCTGACGGCCACGTTCATTTGTTTCTTAATTATTTATTTGTTTTACTAGTGAAGGAATGGTGAACGCTTTTCGGCAAAGGGGAGGTCTCTTGTATACTTGGTGTCTTGCGCGCTGTTACGTTGCTCTTTCGCGGTATCATTTAGCAAATACCTAGACTAGTGCTTACTTCTCTCAGGCCTGTTGTCTACTACGCCGCCGCGGTAATTGTCTCGGTACAGTAGATGGGTCTTTCACGAGTACGTAATCGACGATGCCGATAGTCACATATGTGACAAGCAGGATTTCTCTCAGAAACCACGTCCTGTGACACGATAACTATTAATGATGTCAACAGGATCTCACTGGAGGCATTTTCTGCATGTGACGTGAGTGTATTTGTTATAGGATATTAGAGATATTTTAGCCTGTGGGCCTATTTCATTGCTGCAATTTGGGACGCTAGATTCACGCGCATCGAAATTGTAGAGAGTGGAAAACATTCATCACACCCATCAGGTTGTGACGTCGTCGTAAAGAGGCTTATTTGCCGTGTTTTGACAAGTGCTGGCAGATCCTCCCTCAATTCTGTTATTAAAGTGTTCACTCTGGAGTAGTGCCAATCGTCTTGCCAGGTATTGGTAGTTGTTTTGCAAGTTGCTTTTATAAAACCCACGTTTTCCACCAACGACAGTGGAACCGCGACCTGCAAACCGTCCGAAACCCCGATACCCACCGCCAGGTGCATGGTGGGACCCGGAAGGGGATTGACCAAGTAGGGGCGCGGCGGGTGTGTTGTGGCGACATTTGAAATATGTTAAGGTGTTGAGTGGCAGTTCATACATTGTAAAGCAGTATAATTCTGTGACTGTGGACACCAGAGCATTGTTTCTTGCAGTGTGTTGATGTCTCTCAGCAACTCGGCATCACGTTATCAAGACGCGCATAGGGATAACCTCATGTGTGGTGGAACAATCTTGTATACCCTTGCTAGAACCTGAAACTGCGCGTTAGTTTGTCTCGCATTTAAATGGTTTTGATAAATGTAAACTCAGTATGGCTGTCAAGAAGCCATCCAAAGTAGACCAGGTGTCGAAAGCCATCTTCCAACCCTAAGAAAGAGGTTCCACCATCTGCCACCCAGCTTTCTTGCCATAACGGAGGGTCTAATGATGGGCAGGGACAAACCCCAACGAAGAGAGGCTGGCAGCCCCTCTGGAAAACTCAAGAAAAAAAATCCAAGATGTTCCCACCAACTGTAGACTCCCTTGGCTCAACCGTAGAAGATGGAACCAATGATGGCATCCTTAAGTGGCCTCGAGTGTGCATGAACTGCAAAATACCCTGAACAATGTCAGACCTCGTTGAACAAGACACTGATAACTGCACCGCGGCTTTCGCAACAAAATCGTTGAACGTCTCGTAAAACTCGAGAATTATCTCGCGATTGACTAGACATTAGTCCATTCACTTTACTAGAAGAACTGAGCTCCACTACTGGCCGACTAGTTTTAAACATCACCACCAGTGAGTGGTGAAGACGGCTTCACCATTTAAGTAACACCAAATATCTGAGCAACGCACTTCTCTTCAAGACATGCATGTGCTTAAAGTCGTGCACGATCTCACCACAGCCATCCAACTCAAGAGTGTAGGCTTGATTTACGTGGTGGATGAGTTCATCTCCGGACGTGTACAATACGAGGAGTGTGCGGATGATGGCAAATATCACAGAATTCATAGCACCGTAAAGAAATTCCACTACGACCATTTCGTTGAAATTCATCTCTTCCCAACTTGAATATATGAATGTATCTTTTGTTGACTCTAAACCAAGTTCACCTCCTCCGCCAGACGACCGATGCGGTGCTATAAACGCCAGAAATCGGGAACTCAAAACAAATTGTCATGGAAGAAAAATATGTTCACACTTTTCCCAAACGACTGTGACTGGCGAGAGATGGCCTAGACATGCCCATCCGAAGAATCCCGTTAGTTTTACAGCTACAAAAAAAAAAAACTACCACCTTACGGGTCACAAAGACTACCCAAGTAGACCAAAAGGTCGGCCGACGAGAGGCCATAACCTCGATGCATACACCCAAGTTGGCCCTACCACTTAAGAGGAAGGATCGGCACACTTCTCTACCCATCCTTTTTAAAGCACAGAGATTACGGTGCCTGCAAATCTACCCCTCAATAAATCTCTTCGTTATGATGAATTCACTAGCACAACAATTAGCGTCGGCAAACAGGGTTGAAATATCCAACCCACGTTGAAAGATTTGAACTGAACACCGCTACACAAAAGATACTCATATATTGACAAACGCGAAGTAACCGTTGAACTTCATCTTTCCTTCAATTCCACCTAACGAATTATATTCACTTCTTGCTACAGCCTCTACAACTGACCTGAGCGCTTGTGCAGTGGCTTGGCGGAAGATTACGGAGTTACTGAAATTTCTTGAACAGTATTGATTGAATCACAAAACCCTTGCTCTAAGGCATTCCAGATTACTTTCAGAGGAATTGATGCACCGGAATTCATTGTAATTCCTGCTGAGCAAGGGAGATCGAAGACGAACCTTGTTGCAATATTACCTGTGGTGTGCGTCATCAAGCATTGCAAACCAGACACCCCTCAACGCTGTAAATGATGCGCCGTTGAGCACGATAAAAAATTGTACAAAGCCTTGCTGTCTAAGTTAATCACTGTTCATGCCTCCACCGAGGTAGGCGACCGCGACTGCCCAAAACATATACAGATACAGATACAGACACTAGGCCGCATCCCCCAGAAAGGGGGGTGGCCGACGGCAAGGCGCACCTCACACCCTCACACGCTCACATTCACACAACTTAGCCCTTTTGTGCTAAAGGGTCCGGCCGGTAGCGCCCAAAACATACTGAGCAAATATTAATATCTGCCATACACAAAAAAAGACAAGTAACTCAGAAATGGACCGTTTAAATCTGGCAATTCGAAAATGCAACGCAACCTTGAGTATGTCTAAGCAGTTGAATCACCGTAGACAATACCTGCCAACACGATCTCTCACCTCCACATAGCGGCACTCTCGCGCCCGGTTCGGCGACACACCCTGCAAGTGGCTCTTGCTGTCAGCCCGGCGCTGCTCTACCTGGCTCCGCGGAAGATGCTGCTTCCTCAGTTGACCGCACAGCAAGAGCATATAAAACGTAACGACTTCGGTATCTCCGATACCGACCTTGGGTGATCGATACCCAATGACCACAAAAGAAGAAAATTAATAACAGTTCGTAATAGGCAGATCGACGCATATCTACCGATCAGAAAGACGTCCAACCTACCGCAAAAAAGCTCATCGCTTTCAGAAAACACACCGGACTATACGAAGCTGTCTAAATCTCTAACACCTGTGCAAGTGAGGAAGTCTCTCCACCTCATTTCGCACGGAGATAACAATACATTTACGAAGATACGCGTTAACTCTTTTTTACTCTCTTGTACGCAAATGTGCCACAATTGAAATATGTACTTGATTTCATCTTGGCAAGACTAATATTTTCCCACACGAGGCCGAGCAAACTTACCTGAATCAATGACGATCGCGCCCTACGGGGGAGCCTATCATGACTCACGTTGAGGCTCAAATCAAGTAACTCACAGGCTACTAGCAAGTAAATTTCACAGTTCAAAAATCCTTCCATGAAAGATGTTTGCACATTCGAAAAGCAAACACGAAGATCGACACTCGGTTCTTGCCAAGGCCCTCACAGCCGCAAGCGCAGACCACGTACACTAAAAGTGGACGCTCTCGCGAATGCTCCCGATTCAGGTCTCTGACACATTCAAAGACAAGGTCAGCTTGAAAATTCCAACAATCCACGCGAACACTCAAGACCATCTAAGTCTGAACGCAAATCACTTTCGATATGAACAACATAATACTATCTCTAATTTTCACCCATAATACATTGCTGGTTGGTCTCCAGGAGATTGAACTGTTCAAGACTGCTACCTACTCAAGTCCTAAATACGTAGTACATCGCAGACTACTCACGGCGGAATGGTCGTCCTGATCCACCAGAGCGTAGCTCACCAACTACTCCCTTGACATGAAATCTTCATGCTGCAATCGCTCAAAGGTTATGCATTTCAAGGCCTATAACAATGATAAATATCTCCTAGTCACGAAACCACCGACCCTATGAAGAGTTAATGACCGCACTGTTTCGCCAATTGCCCTCTTCTGTACTCCTTTTTGAAGACTTTAACAGCTACCACGAAATATGTGGATTGGAGCGAGAGGACCAAACATGAGTGACCATAACCCAGTCATCAAAACCCTCCTCTCCAATCATCCTAATAATACTACTGCACGAGGTTGGTTCCCATCAGCAACTCCCTTAAAACATCCCGGTGGAACTATGTGTGGTAACAAAGCGGACTAAAAATATTTTCTGTCAACCCCTCGGTTGGAAAGTGGGAAACCAAGATTTTCTGCAAGAGAAACCAAATATTCATCTACCCTGTGCACAGCCGAAACGGTTTATTACCACAAGATTGTACAATCAAAGTTTTATAATTTTAGTTTAGAGGTAAGACATTTTGAAGGTACAAAATTTAAAGCCCTATTTAAGTTGTTCGGAGCTTCTTGTGCAACCTAATCCTTACTTACTAATTTATAGATTTTACCTAGCCCCTAGAAAATCTAAAAGTCATAAAAGAAATGTATCTAGGTTGATTACACAACCATCTAATGAACGTATATATGGAAACGCCCGAACCACCATGTTTCTGGTGCCACCAAGCGGTAATCAACACAAAAAGCACTTTCTGATTAAGTACAATGCACTCGCGGCTCGACGAGTTTTCTCAAATGACCATTGCAACTTACAAAGCCTACTCACTGACCTCACACCGGAAAAAGCTCATCGCTTTCGGTAAATTTACCAGCCTAAACGAAACAGTTTGAAAGTTGAAAGGCAGTCAAAACGGTGTGGTTCTGCCACCTCACAATGTACCTCGGTGCAATGATAAGGGAGCACAAAGACGAGGATCTGTTTAGATAGCTACGTCTGAAGAATTTTTTCCGCTATTCATTATTCCTGAATCAATGGCATACCACAATTGAAGATTTAAATAATCGTAATTTCCGCACTCACTGAAGTGCGAGCCTGTCAGAGTTGAGGATCTTCGCACCCTACCGGGGTGCACGCAGGGATTCGAGCCGTAGCTCCGGAGGGGATAGGCCACTTAACCTGATCTTCAATAATTTAATCTGTAAACTACCGGCCCCTACAACTCGAGAGGTGTAAAATTGAAAGCCTACTTGGTAAAATTGCCATTAGCCTTTTATTTACGCTGTACAAAAATGCACGAGGAGTGAAAACCTACCTAATTCGATGAACTTCGCGCGCTAAGAGGGTGCTTACAAACACTTGCGTCTGGCCTCCAGTAAATATAGACTCATAAATCTAATATAATCCTGTAGTAGATTTATATTGTGCTCTAATTTCCTCCAGATTCCTTCGTTAACTGCGACGTCCAAGTATAAGTTTTTGCTTCGATGTTCACATAATTATAACAGTAGAAGCCATCAAGGAACCTTGGTCTACTTGCCGAAACTGTTAACCTCACCCACCAGATTTTCCCGGGTAAATGCTGGAGCAAGCAATACCCACTAGATGCCTACTACACGCTACAGGCCCTGTTTCAGATGCACAGTTTTCAAAATAGCTTCCTACATTGTTAATATTTTTTGGTGTTCACTATTTGAATTAAATTTAAATCAATTTCACTAAAAAAATACCACCTATGTAAACTTCTTACTTTTAAACTGGTTCATAGCTCCAGACATACTGTAACAGCATACCTACACTGTTTGTATCGTCCGTAATTAGTTTGATTTTTTTTAACTGTATGCTAGACTAATGTCCTAAATGCTGTTAGAAACAATAACATATCAGGTATAATTTTAGGTTCTATCCAATGTAATGTATTCAGATTCATGCAATTTTTTTTGTGGCATGTCATTTTATTCATGCCAACATATTAAGACTCCATCAGTTTGCGTAGGTGTCGGTTTCAAATAACCGAAGAGCTGCAAGAAAGTGTATTGCAAAGATATTTTTTTTTTTCCCAGCAGTGAAGAGTAGGTAGTGTGTTTGCTTGTTTTATAATATTTTTTTATAAGGAAGAATTCATCTTAGAACTATTTTAGATTAGTTTCTACTAACTTCTGTGGAATGGGTTGTAGTGATGGACTCGTCTGTCGAAGGCTGACATTATTGAGGAACTGGTCATGGTTGGCGTACTTAAATGTTCCATCACAGTCAGGCTGCCGTGGGGTCCATCACTGACAGCTACTTGTAGCAAAGGCAATAAACTACTCCAAGACGCGTCGCTTCCTACTAATTCTTTCATTTTAAGTTTGTATATTGGATTCAGGTTCGTTTGCAAGACGGCAGTATCGACTGCTATATTAAGCCAAACACAGTCTCCTCTTGCACTCATCCGTAGCCAAGATACAACATTTTATCTCATTTGGCAGTTGTTTTGTGACCTGATTTGGGAACATAAATCTAACTAGTGATTGGATGAACTTGAGGTCCATCCATCTGAGGGCGCTTTCAATCTGACTAATCTACCCTCCTCTCAATACCAACGAGTCTTGGTGTAGCTTATTGCCTTGACTAGTACTGTCGAGGGTACGAGGCACGCTGTTCCTTCTCCCGGCTCACTACTTATGAGCTCATAAATTGTGTTCTAGTGGCCAATGTCGCGAGAGCGTTTCTGGACCGGTTTCATCCTGGAAACTTTTAAGGGGAGTGATTTTTGACATGTCAACAAATATCAATGGTTCTTTGGTAATATTAAGATTTCACTTATTTTGAAATAGCTCTAGTTAAATTAATCTCATCTATAGATTATATGTATCCTCATTACCCTTTGAGGAAACTTTTCGAACTGAATTTGGCAGGTTTTGCCTCTTTCAATCAAGAATTAGGATGTTTTTGAACATTTTCATCAGAGCCACTTGAAATAAGCGGTTCAAATGAAATTTAAATCTTCCCCAAAAAAAAAATCAATTTCTTCCAATGCTCTGTTAGAATCGGTTTCATTTCCAATGCTCAGTGCTGATTTGGTTAATTTTGCAGTGACTAACTCTAAATTTTCATTTGAAAATGACTGCTTTGTGATACGTAGTAATTTATGAAACAAATGCTGAAACGGCAAATTTTTTCGTGCCAAGCAGAAATACTTCCGAGCAATGAAATTACGGCAAAAAATGTATGGAAACTTTTCCACTTTGAAATACTGTAATTCAAAATATGAGCTTGTCAAAAATAGTTACAATTCCTCCAAGGTGATGTGACGAGAACTACCAACTGGTCAGACTTGTAGTCTTTAAAGTGTCCCGGGGGTATCGTCCGCATGGTGGTCTTTCGTTGTCTCTTATCCTGAAAACGACTGCACTCAGTCTGTTGCAGCACCAATTCTCTCGTGTCAAGATGCCGCACGAATATGTCTGTGCCTCTCGCCTTCAGATGAGCCTTGTGTGTAGGTGTCACTGCGCTCGTTGCTGCGCCTCATACTATCATCATCCATGAAACCTATAAATAAAGCAAATGTTTCTAGCGCGGTGTTTTTTTTGTAATCTTACTATTTCCATTATGCAGTTATCTTCCACAGTCACAGCCGGACTTTAACACACCAGTGCACTACTGACATCCAATGGCATCTGCAATACCCTTGTATAATTGTAACCGCTTTTATGACCATCTTCTTGAAGCATACCCACCAATGTTTTATTGTTTCTGTTGTTTACAGTAGCGAAAAAAAATCGTTTGAGATTGAGGATTAAGCTTTTATTATCATTTTCCGCTCGATATTTGAACTCATCGAAAATTAGATGGATATTATCCATTAAGAGGCTTTGTCCAGATATAATACCGTAAGAAATTCATGTATGAAGTTGAATTCCACGTGGCCAAATTCGAATTTGTTTTTCGGTTGTAGAATAATTATATACGAATTTTCTTTTGCTACTGTACATTGTCTGGGTGTAACACTAGGAAACTCACCAACAGTCCGTGCCCCCCAATACGCTAGCTACCTTCAACTGCATACGGTTGGGTGCGCAGGCAGCCTAACACCACGCACCAGCTAAATATTCTTCATAGAGGGCTCTGTCAGAAAATTATTCGGCAGTGTGGCGTTGGGGTATGGTAAGCTTTGCTGATGAACACAGACCTTCCTATTAGGCGATAACCTCTGCTGTGTTTTTCAACATGCTTGGTATGGCGGACGTTGCTCATTCTCGCTTCTAAGACACAAAGCTACAACTTCGAGGACCTCCCATGTTCTTTACTAAGCACGACACTAACAACATGCACACTCTTCTTCTTGACCTAACAAATAATAGCTTCAAATCCACTGGTCCATAATCATATTTGCACTTGCATTTATTCGCGCAAAATAATTTCTGTAACCTCGTTCAGCCTGTTGGCTTCTCTGTCGGTACTCCATCCCAACTTAGCTGACCAGCTTCACACTTTTTCCCACCCGTGCAACATCTTGAACAATCTTTCCTTTTCTGTGTGTCCCTTCTACCCTTCGTTGATATCACTTTGCCACTGGTTACTCTAATTTTGCCAAATGCCTCCTGCACTTCTATGTTGTGTCCCAGAATGACTCTGCTGTAAAATTCACCTAATTTAGGAACAGCTACTCATCCAAAGTCTTGTTAGGTTTTAGGTAGCATTTCAATCTTCCTAGTAATTGTTGCGGCTTGTATGAGGTCTTTGTCCTTCAGCTTTTTTGTTGTTAGATGTGACGTTAGAAACTTACCGTACTGCTGCGCTACATAAGCCTTTCTGATTCATATCTGAAACCTTACTTGAATCAGACCTATTATAAATATTTTGATCAGACCCGTTTAGTCAGTCAGGTTGGAAATTTGTTTGGATTAGTAGCTACCTCTATCTTTGGTGCTAGCCAAGAAATAATTTTCCCCAGAATGGCATAGAGTTGTTGCCACCGCCCTAAAGCCCTGATGCACACCGACATCTGCATGTTGGAAATCTGACGGCCAGTTCAGATTTTCTACTTTAAACCCACATATGAGAAAATTATTGCTGCCTTGTGGACGCTCCCATACGTCCCGCACCGACGTGATATCATGGTGGAGCCTGCCTGGTGTTGAAGCTGGGCACGACGCTACGACGTGCTCAACCGTATCGGAGGTGCCCGGGCACCGCAACTTTAAACTCTACAATGGTACATGAATAAGTAACATACAAGCAAATATCACTGCTTCTGTCTTCAACATTTTGAAAGGCTATCTCATCTAATCCAGGCTTATTCCTATGTTCTGCTAACGACTGGTTTGACCCTAGCTCTCGTCTCGTGCCACTTACATGAAGGAATAAGTGTCACGCCTTTTTTATGTCATTAAACTGCATATCAGCACAGCGAAAACTTGAGAATGATTGGATAAACGGTTTTCGAGATGTGACCTTTTGCGGTTAAAGTTGGTGGCGTCATGAATGTTTTTCTTGTCCTTTTTTGACAGTCTGTGACGTCACAAATCTTGAACTTCCTAGGCCGATGTCTGAAGAACCGTTTGTCCAATCAATCTCATATTTTACCTGTCACTATGTTGCTTATATCTTCATTGTTAAAAACAAATTCTGGGGCTTGACACACGATCGCCTTTAACGAATGTTGAAAAATTGTGTTCCCTTCCTCACTCGTTTCATAAATGATGTAAATAGCTCTGAACTCTACTATCACCACACAGTTAGTTGCCTTGCTATCTGAAG
Source organism: Gammarus roeselii (assembly GCA_016164225.1). Lineage (NCBI taxonomy): Eukaryota > Metazoa > Arthropoda > Malacostraca > Amphipoda > Gammaridae > Gammarus > Gammarus roeselii. Next base: position 8,780 of record SDVV010002940.1, on the reverse strand, counting down.
AACAATTGGGAACTGCCAATGAGATGTTAATAAGAACCTGTTATTTCCCTAGACACTCACATTAGAATCTGTTTAGATGTTAATGAAGATGTATCAGTTATACACTGTGCAGATTTTAAATCTGAAGCCGCGTTTTGCATTTTATTTCAAAGCAAAATAAGTATGTGTTTTCCACACCTATCACACATCATTTTAACTGCCTCAATGGAGGTGTTCAAGTGTTTATCTTTGCAAGCAGACATTCAAATTCTGGCCACTTTGATATTATGTGACTAGCTAATTAATGACTGCACCACACTATACTAATAGTTGGTCATAAGATGGTACTACTCCGAACATTGCTTTGTGATGGACCATTTGCTTGTAATTTTTTACTTCTCTGGACAGTTCCCAAGCAGCCTTAATCCATGAGTGAATGCAGCTCAAAAGTACAATAAACAGCAGGACTAGTGCCATCTTGTGCAGATTTCTTACAACTATTACAAAGAAGAAACAATATTGCCCCATGAAACAGTGAATGCTTCTCTAAATGACGACGTGAGGCAGTGACCATCAGTGCCAGCCTCCACCCATGGCTGGTGCTGGGGGCAGTAGTGGTGGTGGTGGTGGTGATTGTGTCCCTGGGGGTGGGGGAACAATATAAAGGTGAAGCCAACACTCCCCTGTCATCTCCGGCATCGTAAAGCAGGGACCAGGTGAGTGGTGGTTGCACCTTTATTATTACTCGTGCTTCTGTTGTGGCTCATGCTGTTTCCTGTTGTGGTCTCTGTAGAACTGCTTACGCCTAACTTTTCTTCCGTAGATTTTCCACATCATGGTCATTATCTCTTCTGATGCCTTACATACTCAAATCAATATTCATATCTATAACTATTCCCCATGCAGTAATTCCTTTTTGCTTCTGCCCTAACTCTGTTCACCGTATTCACAGGTATTTATCCACAGTGCCTAATGAGTGATGCTTTTCCATCAACTGCTAATTGAGTGTTTATTGCATGTTTGCTTTTGCTTCATTTGATGCCCTTCATTAACCTTAATGCCTACAAATACAGCTTCACTTGAATGCTGTAAAATCATCTGAACAACGCTCACACTCCACGTCATTTCCAGTACAAGTCGAGATTTTGCTTTGCTGACTGCAAGACTGCAACAGATTTCCTTTCATTAATGCCCTGAAACAAGTCATACATCTTTAATTGTTTCAATTTGTGTTCAGAAGACGTCAAGGAGGCGCCATGTTTGTGATGCGACTATTGGCGTACCTTTTGTAAACGAGTAATTTACACAACCTTGCCACCAACAAGGCTTGGCTGGTGGTTAGCGCGCTGGCGGTCATGTCGTCGTAAGAACCAGTTTCATGATGCATAATCATGGTTTCATCGCAAATATGCTGTATCCTAAACATCTCTGAACAACGATTCGACCAATTGGAGATGTTAAGAATCGTTTGAAGACATCAACAAGAGCAAATTCGTTGCAACTCATCAGCTCGAAAAGCAATGATGCCATCTTACGGTCAGCGGTAGAAAATCACCATCTTGAAACATCAGCAATAGTCCTCAAACTGTCTTATAGGGAACTTATTAATTTCAACCATTATAAACATAACTTTTTCTTAGCTCTCTTATAACAGAGGAATCAGGTGGGTTAAATGTTATCTAGACATGTAGCTGTAGAAACCTCATAGCGCATCTTGTATTTGTTCTCAATAATTGAATAGCTTGATGAACGCTTCCATGTTATATCATTTTTTACACGCAGTTTTGCATCCATCAATGTGTTGTTTAGATGATTTCTCCGTGCGTCTATGCCACTTTGTTATAAATCCAATTTTTGTTGAGCCTCCTCTGTTATATTTTTATATCAAACATTTTGAGGGCTTGACAAAAAATTCAACTATCGAGATTTCCCATTTACATGAAAATTTTGTAACCCAGGAAATTCTTCCTTCAAACTCTACTGTTATTATTGATGTAGCTTCTGCGAGGCATTTATTTTTATGCAAAGCAGTATTTCAGCTGCAACTCTTGCAGTTATTTGGCGATGGCTTCTAGCTATACCGGTTTGGTCTCATTGTTATGCCAATTCATTGGTATTGTTCTACATTCTAACATTGTTTGTTGATCCAGCTTTCATTTAATTGAGATACTCATTTGAGGGTGAGACCAAATATTTGTTGAGAGCTTGTTCTGCTCTCACATTTGGTGGACTAAGCTCTCATGATTAAAACATTTGATGGCTAATCATCAATTGCCATTGTTCAGGAAATCTTGTGGAAAGAGTTGTTTATGTTGCAGTTAAAATATTGTATTCAAATAAATCGAATTGACATAGCTACTATCCAAGTTATGTGTCTTTGGTCTAATTTGTCAAAGAACTTCTTGATAATCAGTTTTTTATACTGTGACTTTCTGTTGTCAGGAGGTTAATAGCTATGCTCTTCATTTGTTAGCTATTGAATCATTGGTTATAAAAAAAGGCATACATGATTTTATAGCATTAGAATTTTCTACATACCTATTATGTAATTCCTTGACAATAGTCCTCTTCTTCCTTCTGTGTAAGGCATATCATTACACACATGCACGAATGTAATGATATAGTTAGTTGATTCCAGAACTCCTCTTATAAATTTGGTATATTTTCTCGCAATTTGGCAAGCTAATGATTGTTATTTTTTCAATATTAGCTTTGATGAGATGTGGTTACTTAGTTCCGTTGACAATGCTTGTCTCTGTCTTACTTCAGTTGAATTCAAAACGCAGTTGTGATCATTCATATGCCTACTACTTTCATAGACATCTATGATTCTTTTTTTTTATCATAGACCTGGTATTAACTCTGAAAGTTTGATGTAAAGATTGCTAGCTATGGTACGTTAAATTTAATATTCTGTACTAGAGCCTCGGTTCTGAAAAGGAAGTTGTAATACCATTATAATTCTACCTATTTTAATTAATTATAAATTTATTCCTGTTCGAAACCAATCCATCTTACCTCATACTCTACCCCTCTCAGAATGCATGTCGGGGTTCCTACTGCACCACGAGTACTGCGTCACTTCCTGTCCAGATGGCCACTACTCGTCCCGCGTGCCGGCGCCACCTCGTGCCTCCGCCAACAGTACGAAGTTGCGCGTCCGACGGCACCTGGCAACTCCTTCGTTGGAACAGCCGCGGTACGAACCCTCCAGCGGTACCACGAACTCGATGGCTGAGGAGCTGCTGCCCCGCTCGCTGGCAGTGTGCAGCAGATGCTACTTCTCGTGCCGTCAGTGCCTAGACAGTAGAGAGGACCAGTGCACCGTGTGTTGGCCAGAACTAGTCTTGAGCGAGGAGTCTGAGGTAAGTCAACACGGCCCGTATTGCGCATGTCAAGTGTTAGGTGTAGCAACTAGAAGTAGTTGGATGGCAGTAAAGTGGCCATTATATTGCTCTCTTTTGAAAGTGTGAAATGCGAGGCTGGAATTTGTACTACGTAGGTGTTTTATAATAATTTGACTGATACGCCCTGCATTATTGAATTGGTGGTCATGCATGCTGATTGGAAGGCTGGTCAGTTATTCTAAGCCTAAATTTTTGAAGACTCATTTCTTGCGGTTGCTACTGCCATACACAACTGTTATAATCCAGTCCACTGGACATGCATACCGCCCTCTCTGTACATACTAGCAATTTATTGAACTTGCTGATGCAAAGCTTTAGCGTTTAATACCTCTCTGCAAATAATACGACGGTAATTATAACTTTTGTTATCTCGATTCTCTCAATAACAAGCTATTTCTCGTAGTGTTGTAAGAGCCATAATGCTAGTATGCGCTTCTGCTTTTTATTCGAATAAATCTGGATGAAACATTACAGAGATGTATTTGAGAGAATCTTGATAACATTAGTCTTAAGTGGTTTCAGACAGATTTAAACCTTTGTGTCTTTCAACACTAATCAGGAATTTCGAAACCCAAGTTTTTCGACTTTCCCCGAATTTTTAGGTTTTGGCCAAACGTGACTGCTTGGTCATAGTTGTCGTTTAGATCTAAAATGGTGAAAGATGCTGACCCCCCCCCCCACCCTATATAAGGGAGGTCATTTATAAGGACTGGTAAAAGCGGCTTCCCGTAAGGAAAACATTAGGTACCGAGGTGGGATGTGGGATTCCAATTCTAAGGGTTGTAGTGTAATGGTAATTGTTATTGCTTTAAGATAGCAGGGGGAGGAGGAGGCCCACTATGGCTCTTACTAAATTACAGAGAAATAGCTTTTTATTGAGAGAATCGAGATAACAAAAGTTTTATTCTCATCCATTTTGTAAAAGCCATAGTGTAAGCATAGAAAATACCATCATGTTGCGCAAGCTGGCTTATGCCAGAAGAGCACAGAAGTTGGCTGGATCGGCTGCATCTTAAACTGGGTGTTCCCAAAGAAGCGCTTGTTGTGTAAGGAATGATGACCCGTTTGTATAAATGGTGGTAATGACTGTAATCATAGGCCAGTACAAGTATTGCTTGGTGCCTACCACAGCCAATATACGAGCTCATAGCGGCCAAATGTTATGCGGGCCTAAAGTATGAGCACCTAAATAGTAATTATGTTCATCAACATATATTGTCATCTAGCATGAGAGTGGATGAACAGCCAGGCAGTGGCAGTAAAATTCGAACTATGGAAGTACCTAAAATATGTACCATAGCTAATATGGTAACCTTGCAGTACATTGAGTCTGATAAAATGAATATATCCTGAGTAATCTGACGTAATCGTTATCCTGAAGCCGTAGCGTTGAGTACCTCCTAACGATATGGTAAGATAATCTATACATGCACCCTATTATATGTACCAATGTTTCTGGCATTAGCTAGCTTAATGTCACAAATCTTTGAAGTGAGAAACTATCAACCTGGTTCTTAATGAGACTCAAGGTTGATTGGGCTTTCCCACTGTTCATAGGTACTTATGTATGAACACGTGAGGCGACTTCCAGAACTCCTTGGAGATGATGTCTGGAAGGGGGATCCCACGTGTCCAAGCAATAGATGCGGTATATTTTTCTGACGTCGTGAGCTTTTAAGAAAAGCATTCGGTATGGCATCATTGATAAGAGAGCAGATGTAATGCCCAACCGATGATGATTTAGGCGGTTTGCCTGAAGTAGGATTGACGAGCACATAGTCATTGTTCTACGGACACCGTGCTACCTCGGCTTTGGGTGCAGCCATGGGGCACAGGTCATGTGCTCGACCATACGATAGTAGTGAGGCGATAGAGACGAGCGGTGGCGTGTGGTTGCTTGCTTGTTTCTTGTAGAGGGACTTGTCAGCGGTCAGTATGAGAGCGCATGAAGGGTTATTGGAGACGTGAAACCCCGTGCGTGACATCGCTGCAATATCAAAGATCCTGTTTCCTGCTGCGAGAGCGACGAGTATTAAATCGAGGACGACGCCAATACTGACGTCGTCTGAGTATTAAATCGAGGAGAAACGAGCATGTCGATGACAGATTTTGGCTTCCACTGTGGCACGAAACACCTTTGCGGCCCACGCCAATTCCTTCAAGATAGACTCATGGGTCGTGCCACCAAACCCGTGCAAGCGAGGCAAATGAAGCGCATTCGTGGAAACCAAACCGGTACGAGGATTGAGCTGGCTCTGCTTGCCGGTATAGTGCAGGAACGACAATAGTGTGGTTTGGTTGATGAACTGCACCTTTGTGGTGCGTAGCCACGCCTGGAAGCGAGTCTAGACACTTTGTATTGGCGTTGGTTCGACGGCCGGTGCGTGTTGACATGAGTGTCGGCACGCGACCTATTGAATTTGATCGTGAGGACTCGTTTAAAAAATTGAATGCAAGATAACGTGAGAAGGGCCTTGATGTTTAAGGCGCCTGCTTGCCCTCGACGCCCTGGACACGTCGAGAGCGAGCGAAATCTCGCAGAAGGACGCGACGACCTTGGGTCACCACAGTGCGTTGGGAGGACGCTGCTGTAGCAGTACGTCTCGAGCTTACGGAGCAGGTGGGGAATTAGGTTGTATGGAGGGAACAGGTATATTTCTCTCCGTGGATTCCGGTCGCACTGGAGAGAATGTAATAAAGCTGCTCGCGGGTGAGATATGGAGCTGCAAATGGTGGAAGTTTTTTGGTTCCCCGGATGCGCGAAGGGGCCTATTTGCATGCCACCGCGCAGGTTTGCGATGGCGGGTGCAGCATTGAGGCGTCAGCGTCTACTTCGTCTCGACTAGTCGGAGACGTGAGAGCGGATCGGCCCAGACATTCTGCGATCCGGGAAGGTAGGTCGCGAGCAGAGATGGGTGACGATGCTGGAGGCTCTGAGGGAGCTGTGCTGATCTTCTGAAACGCCGGAGCCTTGCTGGAGAAGTGATTGACCATTGCTACAGTCGTCATGTTATCTGACAACACTGGGACAGTAGTGTAAGGCCAATGAGCACGTGTCTGCAGAACATGGATGATGACCCGCGATTCCTTCGACGTAATATGGAGTTTGCATTCCATTGCTAACCAACGGCCGTACGACTGCTGGTCGTTGCAGCAGACCAATCCCCCCCCTCCCCGCACCTCGTAGATGAGTCCGTCCACAGGAGATGCTCCGGCGGAGGCAGCCCACACTTGACGTGGGGCTGGAGGAAGGAATCGTTGCGTCAGTGCTGTACTGCAAGAATTGTTGAGAGCGCTGGGCTTGCCGGATAAGCGCAAGGACTGTGCTTCTAGCACCATTTCGTTAAAGAAGAGTCGCGCATGAAGCAGGTAAGGCGTGAGGAAATTCATTAGGCCAAGGACACTCTGTTGCTGTTGAAGCGAGATAGTTCCACGGCATAGTATATCTGTGGCCATGACCCTGCAGCGGTCGATGTGCTGTTAGGTCGGGGCGATGGATCAGACTTCACCTGGTGGACATGGAAACTCTGCTTGAGAAGAAAGGCCCCTAGCTGTCTATGTGTTGAGCCGGCACTGATGTGCTGTCGGTGTTCAGAAACAGCCAGTCGTCGATGTAGAAGGCTGCTTCGAACCCTTACTGGGGAAGTAAACGAAGGGGTAGTTTCGAGGCCGTCGCGAAGATTCTTGGTGCCAGGTTGAGGCCGGCTAAAAGCGCCGAGAAAAAGTACAGCTGTCCTTGTAGTTTGAGGGCCAGGTACCTTTGGAAAGGGGGATGGATTGGGACGTGCGGGGAAATGTCCTTGCTGTCCAACTTGGTGAACCAGAGAAAATGCTTCAGCACGGCCCGTAGTCTTTGCGGGTTGGACATCCGGAACGTAGTTACCGGGATGTATTTATTGAGCCTGGAGAGTTCGATCACTAAGCGATCCCCTTCCGAGGCCTTGGGAACCGCAAAGATGCGAGAACGAAGGCCGGTTGCCTGGGCACCGCCTTGACTAAGCCTTTCCGCAGGAAGTCTAACACGAGGGTTTTGAGAACGTTTTCGTGTTTTCGGTAAAAGACAGTGTAATCGAGACGTAGCCTCGCTCCCATGTGCTAGGCGACTTCTGAGGACGCCGAAAAGCGTCAGTACTTAGGGCGGGAGGGGGAGGGCCCAAGGGCTGCGGAGTCTCCTCGACCTCCTTCGCGACCTCTCTTCCTCGACGTTTCTGGCCACGTCCCCGGCCCCTAGGGGCAGTAAAGGAGCGGGCCCCTAACCTAAATGTGAGGTACTGGAGCCTCCACGCTTCCCTTGGAGTTGCATGGCACCGCGCTGGAACGCAGGGCGATCGCTGGGAGATTCTTGGCGATCGCTTTGGCCACGGAGGAACCCCGCACGACCCCATTCTTGGATTGCGGAGGCTTCTGTGCCACTGGTGGTGCAGGGGCCACGAAAACTGGAGAGAACAGGGCCATAAATGAGGGGACCTCCGTTCTGCTTCGGAAGGTTTCAGTTTGTGAATGGAGCCTGAGGAGTGTTCACGAATGCGAGAAAGAGTACCCGTCAGTGACACGCTGAGGATATCGCCGCGCAGGTCCTTCCCACGTACTTCTGCAGTAATGTGTTGAAAATTTAAAGCGATCTTGCTCATGGTGGCCTCGAAGTGAGCCTCTTGGGAGAAGGATCGGCGCATAAGTGAATTCTTTATGGGCCCTGATTCCAAGACAGCCTGATGTAAGCGCAAAGTGCGCATTCAACCAAGAGTCGAGCGCTTTTGGGGCCGAATTGGTGGGCAGGGCGTCATCAATTTTGCGTGGAAAGTTTTGGGAGTGCATCTGGTATACGTTCCAGATTGACCATTCCGTCATCTCTTATGGTTACCCCTCGATTGGCTGGTTGCTCGACCGCAAAGACACTTTTAAGAAGCTGGGTTGAACGCTTCTTAGAAGTAGCTGGCGGCAGAAAAAGAGTGGACATCCAGACGAGGGCCGAACAGTGGTGCTCGTCAGGTCCACCGGAGGGGAAATAAAGTTGAAGCCTCGCTCTTGAACTTTTATAAGGTAACTAGAAGGCTCTATCTCATTGCACGATATCTATTCCTGAACGCCTCAAAGTTAAGACTGCCTGGAGACGCTTTCATGGCTGAAGCATATGTTGCACCCAACTGGCCGCTATACGTGCCCTTCAAAACAGCTGGAGTGCTGTAGGCATTCGGTATGTAGGTCATCGTTGGGCACATTGCGAGCATGTGACGCAGTTATCAGAGGAGCCATCCTGCGACTCGCGATTGTTCGCCTGTCGCTGAGGTGATTTCGGACATCGTTTCTGAACGAATGGAGATTGAAGTATAAAGTGGATGTTATGATCCAAATATACGCCCGCAATCACCGCCACATAGCACAAAATGATGTATG
>SDVV010002939.1:0-22115 GCA_016164225.1 Gammarus roeselii | reverse complement strand
ATGTGGAGGTGGCGAGAGAGCGTGCAATGAACAGGCGTGAGTGGAGAATGGTTGTGAATGGTTGATTTTGACGCTGCTCTGATGTGGTTTCCCGCCCTTGGCATCCCGCTGTCGGGATGGTCGTGGGTGGGGGGGGCCCAGTCATTATGACGCGGCGGGGATAAACCAGTGAAAACTGTCGGGCCCTGCTGCTGACAACGGTTCCTCGGTGCATTCGGGACCCAGAGTGTAAGTTGAGGGGCTACCGGCCGGACCCTTTAGCACAAAGGGGCTAAGTTGTGTGAGTGTGAGCGTGTGAGGGTGTGAGGTGCTCCTTGCCGTCGGCCACTCCCCTTTCTGGGGGATGCGGCCTAGTGTCTGTATCTGTATTTCTTCCATAGAGCAGGACATCTTGTTCTGCAAGGGTGTGACTGTTGCGGTACACCAATGCCAGCTTCAGGGTCGCTTGGGTCACTTTGATTCCTGTGTTGAAGTATTTCGCAAGAAACTGTGGCGTGCGTGGCTCTAATAAATGGATGCAGTATCTCCTTTATGTACAGTACGGACCCGCCCCCTAGTTTACTAGGGGTGGGTTTGTCAACGCTGGACATTTTGTAGCCTGGTAACATTATCTCTGCTGCCAGGTTTCTACTCTGAAGATCGAGCTATGTTTCGTTTATGCCATTCCCTTCAGTTCTTCGAACTTAGAGGCATAGGACTGCGCGTTACAGAAGAAGACCTTCAGACGGTGCGTGTCTCAGTCTTCGACTTCTTCATCATTGGGAGGTCTCGACCTGGCGACTGTGGACCAGGATCTAGACCATCCTTAGAATTGACCTCCTGTGAGCCCTGTAACGCATCTACCGTGCCTGCAGCTTCTTCCTCCTGGAGCGACTGATCGGTCATCGCTCCCGTCCGGGAATCTGCAGCAAGCACGGGCCCTCGAGGTAGGGTTCCCTGCGGCCAAAGCTAGATCGTTTGCACTGGGTCCCTAACTTTTGGGCATAGTATTTCTTAGCGCTTAGATGGAGTAGTCTGCAAAGTCGGGTATTTCCTACATCATTCAGGTGTAGGCAGTCTCTCTCCGAAAGTCATCAAACAAGTTGACGAAGAATACTTCATTGGACTTGCAAATAGTCTCGAGGGCTCGATTTGGATAGGTTCACTTATTATACAGCTCGTCATAATCATTCATTTGCGGTAAGATGTATGTGATGGCCACTCGGTCCGTTTTTGCCTTGAGGTTAGATATATTATCAGCTGCCTATATCTAGCTAGCAGATCTTCCGACCGTGTCCTTCTAAGATCATTGGTGCCTACATGGCAGATATGAGTGTCTCCCGGCTGGAAACTTCAACCTCCGCAAGGGCACCTCTGATCTTCTCAATCGAGGCACCGGATTTGCAAATATGCCATCTCTTTGTCTTATACCTATGAGCAAATTCAACCGCCTGGTGTAGGACTGTAGAGTCACCTAGGACAAGTGTCTCAATTTCGCCGTCCAGGTCGGTGGACCTTTCAAAAGTGTTCCCCGTTGGCATCACAAAGGCTGGCCGGTTCACAAAGGTAAACCGGTTCTGGACTTGCTGAAGTCCATTCGAATCTATGCCGCCCCGTCGAGGTTGGGTGCGGTTTCGATCCGCGGATGTCTTGGTCCGAGGTATCTGCTTTTTCCCGGTTTTCAGTTTCCGGACAGTCAATGACCTCTTGGCCTGACGGGAAGTAGGTACCCCTGGATTGGGCTTAGGGTGGAAGCGATTTGCGAGTTAACATCCAACACCGGTAGCCCTGACTTGCGTGCTGTCGTTGCAGACTCTTACCGAGGACGTCACGGTAGGAGGACAGGGCGAAACCACCAAGACTCCTCCGTGATCGAGCTGGATCACCATACAGGTCAATGTATGGTGATGCAAGAAGAGATTGAAAGGACCTGTGAGTCGGTTGAAGAGGTGAGAGCTGAGGTGGATAAGGTCCAAGATGACCTTGTTAGTAAGCATGATTTTGAGACTTTCGCGGCGAACCTCAGTAGAAACTTACGTTCTGATATGGTAAAGGCTTGTAAGGGCCTGGCGGAACAGACGAGGAAACTAATTAAAGTTAATGAGTTGGTAGTCCATGCTTTACGGCTGGATGGAGAGGAATCCCGGGAGATAATTGACCGGGGGGTCAATTATCTCCCGGGATCCCTCTCCATCCACCCGTAAAGCATGGACTACCAACTTATTAACTTTAATTAGTTTCCTCGTCTGTTCCGCCAGGCCCTTACAAGCCTTTACCATATCAGAACGTAAGTTTCTACTGAGGTTCGCCGCGAAAGTCTCAAAATCATGCTTACTAACAGGGTCATCTTGGACTTTATCCACCTCAGCTCTCACCTCTTCAACCGACTCACAGGTCCTTTCAATCTCTCTTGCATCACCATACACTGACCTACGACAGTGCGCAGCTGCTCCTCAAGGACAAAAACCTTCGCCGAAAGGATCCCGTCCTCTCCGCCGTCGTCGTCGTCGACCAGGTCTTGGGAACCTAGGAGGTCTCCATGACCTGGTCGAGCCTTTCATCTAGCTCGTAGAATCGGCAGACGAGGTTGTCCGCGGCCTGAACCTCCAGGTTCCTGAAGACGCTTCTGCTCATCCTGGCAAAGCAGACCGAACAGTCCGCCAGAGTAGGAGGCATCCTCAGACGTCGTCCGGGGAACTCGTCGCGCACCTCTTTACAGTTATTACATTTAGTTATAGCACTTACTACAGCACTTATTACAGCTCCCACACTTATTTACAGGCGAATAATTTTCAGATAATTTACACTTAATAGAGCTCTAACAATTAAAGTACACAAAAGAGAGTCTAAATAATTAACCAAAAGAGAGTCTACAAAAAAGTACACATAAGAGTTAACGGCATGGGAACAAGCGATTTCGTAGTAGGCTTACACCGAGACTTTTGCCGTAGGCTTTTAACAAGCCTGTAGACGATGGCTCATAACGATCATTTTGCAATAGGAATATAACAAGCGATTCTTTAGCTGGTGGGCTTATAATGACTTTCTAGCAGTAAGCTTATAACGAGCCATTACAAGAAGGCCTATAGCGGTAATCTAGAAGTAGTCTTTTAACGAGCCTTAAACGGTACGTCTAAAACGATCTTTAAGCAGAAGCTCTCCGAAAGTTATTGTTTTAATCCTTCTCCTTTAAGCAGAAGGATTAAAACAATCCTCGAGCTGTAGTTCAAAAAAAAAACTATTGCAGCAAACTTGTATCTAACCATTTTTAGTCGACTTATAAAGATCCTTTTGCAATAGGCATTTAAGGTTCCTCTTGCAGTAGGCGTATACCGAGTCACTAACATTAGATTTATTACCAACATTTTACAGTAAGCTCGTAACGGGCTGTAAATGTTTACCGATCCTCCATTTCTTTCAAGGATTTACAATCCATTTAGGCATGATTGTAGAATACAAAATCACAGAAATATCGCAATACACATGCAAAATAAACCAGTACAACATTTTCTACTTAAATGTACTCAATAATTACTCATAAATTATCATAAAAAATATTCATCTATTTATTTTCCTCCGTTCAATGGATATTGTTGGAAGACCCTCTCTTTCCTCCATTGTTCAATATGTCAAAAAAATCGTTACATTGAACTATTGCTTTCTATGAAAACATGTTTTTGAGTTAGGTCGACTGTCATTTAAATTATCCATACAATTTACTGTTTAAACTGATTTGGAGTAAATAAGATAGCAGTTGCTTGGAGCGTACCTCTACCAGTGATCTCATAACGAGCAACTGCCAGTAAGCTTATACCGAGCCTACATCAGTAGGCTGATACCGAGCCTCTAGCCGTTCATTTAAAACGAGCCTCAAGCAACAGGCCTACAGTGAACCTCAAGCAGCAGGCTTAGAATGAGCCTCTAGCAGTCGATTTATAACGACTCACTAGCAGTAGGCTCACAATGATTCTCTTTTCGTAGGAATTGAACGAGCTTTTTGCAGTATGTATACAACGAGACACCAGCAATAGATTAACAACGAGCCTTCAGTAGTAGGCTTAAACCGAGTCTCCAGTAGGCTTATTACGAGCCTGTAGCAGTAGGCTTGTAACGAGCTTATAGTAGTTGACCGATATTGAGTGTCAAGATATGAGCCTATAATAAGCCTTAAACAGTAAACCATTGACCAGACTCTAGCAGTAGGTTTGTAACGAGGTTTTAACGGTAGGCTTTGAAAGGGCCCCCTGAAGTAGGCTTGTAGCGAGCCTCAAACAGTAGGTCTATAATGGGTCTCAGCAGTAAATTTTTAAGAATACTCCAGTAATAGGCTTGCAAAAAGTGTCTAGCAGAAGGCTTATAACAAGCGTAACACTGTCAAATTAGAGCATCTAGCGGTACGCTTTCAACGAGACTACAACAGTACACTCGGAACAAGCGTCTAGTAGTTTAGGCAGACGGCATTAACATTATTAAAATGTAACAAACAGTGATGGGGCTCCGTGATATGTGCATTCTGATTCTTATTAATCAGAGTTGTCTTAGTCAATCAATGGTCACATATTGTAAAACCTGCCTGGGTTGGGGACAGATTATGAGCCGCCAACATTGGGAGCAAATTGTGAGGGCTCCCAAGGATGGAAGCAGATACTGAGAGCTGCCTGAGATGGGAGCAGATTGTAAGAGCTGCCTGGGATGGGAGCAAATTATGAAACCTGCCTGGCATGGAGCTGAGTGTGAGAGCTGCTTGGCATGGGAGTTGATTGTGAGAGCTGCCTGGCATGGAAGCTGATTGTGAGAGCTGCCTGGCATGGAGCCGAGTGTGAGAGCTACCTGGCATGGGAGCTGATTGTGAGAGCTGCCTAGCATGGAGCTGATATGTGAGAGCTGACCGACATGGGAGCTGATTGTGAAACCTGCCTGGCATGGAGCCAAGTGTGAGAGCTGCCTGGCATGGGAGCTGAGTGTGAGAGCTGCCTGGCATGGGAGCTGATTGTGAGAGTTTCCTGGCATGGGAGCTGAATGTGAGAGCAGCCTGGCATGGAGCTAAAATGTGAGAGCTGCATGGCATGGGAGCAGATTACTAGCAATATTTGTGTCGAGCTGACGTTTGCAGCGTTGGTTGCGCCTTCAGTGCGTTGTGCTGTCCTGTGTTGCGCTGTCGGGCGCGAGGCAGGGCTTGTGTGTTAGGTGCTGATAACGTGGCCTACGAGCTGCCACTCGACAGGTGTGAAGGACGTTATCAATTGTGTGCACAACCATACCAGAAGCTGAGGAAGTATGGCCGCGGTATTGTCATGAGTGGGAGAAGGAAGTGGCAATGTGCGGTGTGCGTATGGTGTTCATTGTGATGCCATGAGCGGTGTGCGTATGGTGTTCATTGTGATGCCTTGAGCGGTGTGCGTATGGTGTTCATTGTGATGCCATGAGTGGTGTGCGTATGGTGTTTATTGCGATGCCATGAGCGGTGTGCGTTTGGTGTTCATTGTGATGCCATGAGCGGTGTGCGTATGGTGTTGATTGTGATGCCATGAGCGGTGTGCGTTTGGTGTTCATTGTGATGCCATGATCGGTGTACGTATGGTGTGGGGAACAAAATCGACAATGCCTCGTCGGAGGGAGGCAAACTGTATATTGTATATTGTTGGAACCATCTAGTTCAGTATGACGTGGACATCTGGAGTTTTTGGAATGTATGGTGAGTGGCAATGGTCTTTAATGTTTCCCCTTCCCATCCCTTTCTCAACTTCCAACGGTGTTCCCGCTCTGTGCTGCCTCCTAGATGTTTTCCCTCTGTCGTATTGAGTAAAGGGCAAAGGTATTTCCCTTTATCTTAAGATTTTCTAGTACTTGAATGCATATCATGTTTTTTAGGATAATATGAGTAAAATATGGTAAGAAAGCGTACATGGTAGTTGTTGTAAATTGAAGTAAACCATGTTTGTGTTAAAATGTCCTGAGGTTTAGTATGTAGTTCTTAACGCCGGCTTGCGGGTACTTTGAAGACGGTAACCGCTTGGCTTACTAGCCTTAGGGCCGGCAGTGCGTTCCGAACAATGGTGAGTGTAGCACCCTTAATTTCAGTGCTCTCCCATGATATCACGACACATCTATGGATACCGAGAACATTTTTCGATAGGCTATGAGACCTCGAGACTAGAATAGTTCAGTGACTGTAGCAGTAGAAAAAACTAACATAAGTCAGGTAGATTTATCAGCTGTAGTTACACTAGTATCATTAGTTACCAAACAATGACAGCGTATCGAACAACGATCGTAGAAGACCATTGAGGTGCCCACACGTGAAGGCAGAAGCCCCGCCGAAATCCAAGTAAGTTTCATAATACATTTCAATGATATGTATCATAGCGATGTGTCGATCCCATTCAAAGGTTTGTGATAAAATATATGTAAAGATCTGTAAGGTGTGATAAAGGAAAGGAAATAATTCCTCACATAATGGTTCTATCGAGAACCGGATCGGTTGAACAGGCCCCCATTGTTCAAAAACGGCATCAGTCAAGTGTCATGGGGACGACGCCATTACGAAAAAGGCTCAGTGCCCAATGAGATAAAGTTTAGAGTGAATATAAAGCTAGAGGCAGTGTTATATTTTTTAAATGTTTTTAGATAATATTTCCTAGAAATTCTGGAAATAAATTGAATTTGTCATATCTACATATATGAAAGTTTAGTGCAGGACTTATGGTTACACTGAACCGATGTTTTTTTGTTTTTAATGATGTGTAGTTTAGTAAAATTAGTAAGTTATCATTTCATAAACATTATAATGGGAAGAGCCAGGTTCCTTCTGGCACATGGTAAATGTAGATAATTGATGTTGATGTTTGATATCTTAGTTTTCAAGGTTAGCCTTGGTTGATAAAGTTTGAGTGCAACCCTGGTTATCATTGGAGATTACTTTGTCAAATGATGACAGTTTCAGTTATCAGCCACAAATGGCAAATGCCATAAAAAATTGTTAAACCTGATAGCAAATGGTGTCAATTTGAAGTTTGTCTTCCTATTTGTTGTCCTTGCTTTGAGAAGTAGTGTGCTTTTATTGGAATTAGTTTCGGAAACATTTTAGGAAGACACAATTTCAAATGAAAAGTGGTTAAATAAAGTAGACCTATGTTGTGTCAACATGCTATCAGGAGTGGTCGGTAATAGCGTTGTGAAGAAATCATCATTTTCTTGATTGATTCTGTGCTTATGAGAAGTAGTGACTTCTCTCGTGACAGGCTTGGAAGCATTCCTGAAAGGTGGTATTTCAACCAACAAGAAGTTAATATGGTAGATCGTTGGTGTCTGTAAGTCACCAAGATCAAAGTCAAGTGTCAATAGAATCATTTTTCTTCTTTGTTTCTATGCCTTGAAAAATAGTGTGCTTTTTCCCTGACAGGCTCTGGAAACATTTGAGAAAGGTGGAATTTGTTGACTAGTTAGTCAAGTAGACTCCGTTAGTGAACGAATAAGGTCAAAAATTTACTCTAACGAATACAAATTCAATGATTTCAAGATGCCGCCAACCATGGATGGTTTCATTCGCAGCAAAGGGGCATATAAGGGCTTCATCACAACACTGCTTTCAAAGTTGAAACTGTGTTGTGATGCAGACCCCTTTAGTGCTTCAGACAATTTAGATGCTCTTGCTATGAATGTGAGGCTAGCTGAATGGCACATCCAAAAAGTAGTGGAGCTGCAAGAGCAGATCCAAGAGATTCAGGTAAGTGATGAAAAAGTCAGCGAAGCCGCACTCAACAATATGGCAGCGGACCATGTGAAAGAGTTAGACTAGGTAAGGTTGCTCATCACAAAAGGCAACCGCTTGATGGATGAGACAAGAGTTGGTCCACCTAGCAATGCCACTCCATCTGTTAGTGAAACAAGGAGGGCAGCAAGAGTGAAGTTACAACTCTAGAGATAATGGAGTTCTCCGGGGACATCCTCTCGTTCAATAGTTTTTGGCAGTCTTTCAAAATTTGGAACCCTCCAAATTTGGAGTTGGAACCCCCTGAGAAATTCCAATATCCAAGTAAAAAGTTGAAGGGTCCTGCCCAAAGTGTGTTGATGGGTTTCACACCCACAAATGAAGCATACCCTCAAGCAGTGGCACTGCTCAAGAAACAGTTTGGAGATGAGTCAAGCATAAAAATATCCCATCTTTATGCCTTGGATGACATTCAAGCAAGTTCGATATCCTTAACATCCCTGCAGGAGTTCAGACAAAGGATAAAGGCTCAATTGTGTCACTTGGAGACTGCAGGGATAGACTGCAACAAGTGTACAAATTGCAGCTTCATCTTAGTCAACCTGCTCAAGAGAAAACTACCTCCCACCATTTTTGAAGCTTGCAACGGTCACAAAGAAAATTCTGAAGCCTGGAACATGAAAAATTTCTGCGTGGCACTGCGAGAAGTCATAGTTAGAATGGAAGACAGTGACACACAAGGTAAATCCCAAAATCCTAGGAAGCAAAGGCCAACTGCTGGCAATCAAAGATCAGCACAGAGTGAAAGCCGCTCCAGAAGGAATTAAGGGAATAACTCCAAACCCCTGAGCACTGTTGCGTCATTTCAGGTAGGAACTTCTGGGTGTGGTCTATGTTCAGAAGATCCCTCTGTGTATTGATGCACTAAATACCAGACCACCGAGGCAAGAAAAGCTCAAGTATTTGAGCTGTGCCTTTGCTACAAGTGCTTCAAGGTGGGTCACAGAGCAACGGATTGCTCTGAAGAAGACCCATTCTGCAAAATATGTAAAAGTACTGGTCACCATGATGCTCTACTTAATAAAAGAGGTAAGTATCCACAATCAGATGATAAGTCTTCAGGTAATCAGAAAGGTAGGATTGCTGTGGCTACTGGTCCTGCAGCAAATGGTCCTACTAGTGGAGCTACTGTAAATGCACTGGCAGCAGGATGTGGGAAGGCTACTGCCCTATCCACAGCAATGGTGTGAGAACCAAAGATGGAACAAAGCTTGTGCGAGCTTTGTTTGATCATGGTGCGCAGAGATCCTTCATTAAGAGAGGAAGACTGAGCAATGGTGACACATCATGTCGTCATACCACCCTAACCATCGATGGTTTCAATAGTAAAAGTACTGAAACTGAGTATGACATCACCACTGTCTTAATTGATGTGCCAACACATAAGAGCATATCCATGGATGTGATAGATGTTGACACTTCACCTGGAAGACTTCACATGAAAGGAGTAAATGAGCTTGCTCAAAGGTTAACAGTCAAAGGACGTAACCTGGCTGATTGTTTTGATAATACAGTCCACTACCCTGTATACATGCTCGTGGGAACAGACTATTATTATAGCTTCATTATTCCTGAAGAACAGGATGAAGGGGTTACAATAATATCATCAAAGCTCGGAGACATGTTGTCTGGACCCATAACAAACAGAAACTCAAGGTTGGAGTCAACAAGGAACTTGGAATAGATATCGACCTGTTGTGGAAGCTAGATATCATCGGCATGTCGCCAGAGGAAGCTCACCCAAATCATAAGGCAGCCCTAGAGCAGTTCAACAGAAGCATCAGATTATCTGAGGATAAGTATGTAGCTAGACTGCCGTGGACGGCATCTCATCCCACGCTGCCAATCAATTATCGTTTGGCCCAGGGAAGACCGGTAGGTAACCTCGAGCGTTTGAGGTCAGAACCTGAACTCTTGAAGCTCTATGACGGTGTAATGGAAGAACAGTTGGAGAAAGGTTCCATCGAAAAGGTAAGTAACGTGAAACCGATGGCTGTTTGTCATTATCTTCCACTCCATTCAGTAAAGAAGGATTCTCCGACAACACCCCTGCGTGTGGTATTTGATTGTTCAGCTAAATCACACATTGATGCTGTAAGTCTAAGTAATTGCTTGTACCCTGGACCATCCATGGTCTCTGAGTTACCTCAAATGTTGATGCGATTCAGAATGGGGGTGCTAGCTGCCTGTTCTGATATTGCAGAGGCATTTTTGATGACAGGGTTAGATGAGCAGGACAGGGATTTTACTAGGTTTCTATGGCCTAGAGATCCCAAGGATTCTGACAGTCCCATAGACACTTATCGCTTCAAGGTCATCCTCTTTGGAGCAACCTGCTCTCAATTTATCCTTCATGCGCCCATTGATCACCACTTGGAAAAGTATGGTGGACAAAGGGATATTACAGATAAGATCAAAAGGAATATCTATGAGGATAACCTTGTGATCACAGCATCAACAAAGACTAAGTTAAAAGAATTCCATGGTTCATCCAAGGAAATCTTAGGTGAAGCTGGGCTCAACCTCAGGGAATAAACAACAAATGACCCAGAGCTCAAAATGATCACAGAAAGGGAAGGTCAGTCAGATGTCAGACCCACTGATCATCTCCCGGGACTCGGATGGGACACAGTCCAGGACACCTTAGCAGTAGCTCCCAAAGAGCTAGAATCAGGTAAGTCAACTAAGAGAATCGTCTTGCGGGGTTTAGCCGCACTGTTTGATCCCCTTGGATTAATGACCCCCACACCATCAAAGCTAAATTCCCAATGAAAGAAATTTGGCAGTCAAAGGTTAGTTGGGATAATGATCTTTCAGAATCCATTGAGGTAAAATGGGAGAAGATCAAGAAAGAGTTCTCAATGATGGGTGACATACCCATCAATGCAACGCAGAAATTGGTAAGTCAGTGACCTTGCACACATTTGTAGATGCCTCCACAATAGCATATGGAGCTGTTGTGTACGGTCAGTGAAGGTAAGGCAACACATTTGATGGCAATGGGATGGATTGCACCTGAAAAAACGCTTCCTGTACCATGACTGGAATTGACTGCAGCACTACTTGGAGTAAGGCTGACCAGGTATTTATGTATGGCTTTTGAAAGGGAAGTCGACATTGAAGCCATTCACATGTGGTCAGACAGTCAAATTGCCTTGGGTTGGACCCACTCTGCAAGCGTCCTAGAGGCTAACATGCAAAACCGAAAGCTAGACATAAAGAAAGCTCTCCCTAATGCTAACTGGCACTATGTTCCCACTAGTCAAAATCCCACAGACCTGATAACTCGAGGAGTAAGCCCGAGGAAACTCAAGTCAAGTCACCTGTGGTGGCATGGACCCAAGAACATAGTGAAACTCCAGGAGGGTGAAAACTGTTCAACTCAAGTGCACACAGTAACACTAAATAAAGCTGAAGAGATCCCACCCCCGAGCCTTCCCTACTTGCAGTTGCAAATGAATGTTGAACCTTCAAGAAGTTGATAAACTCTCTGGGGTGGGTGAAGAAATTTATTGAGTGCCTAAAGGTTAAGGTAAACGGTAAGTCAGAAGGTAATTCACATGGTAAGTCAAAGGGTATGGTAAATGGTAAGTCAAATGGTAATCCTAATAGTAAGTTGGTGAACAATGGTAAGAGACAACCAATGGGTCTGACTCTCAAGGAGAGGGAATGGTCGGAGAGCTGGGCAGTCAAAGCACTTCAGCAAGAAGTTTTTGCGGATGAGATAAATTTCATTCGCAATCCCAGTTCCAGGCGCTCCACTCCATTGATTAAGCAACTCAACCTGACGCTCAGAGGTGACAAATTAGTATTAGTAAGTAGACTCATCGAAGCTGAGGTGGAGGAATTTCTTAAATATCTAGTCCTACTACCTGCCAAGCATCGGATGCCAAGCCTGATCCGGAAGAAGAATATGATCCCTCCATGTTCACAGCAGAACTCCTCACGCGCCGCCAGAAAAACATCCAAAGGATTTTGCACCGGTTCCAAACCAGATTCAGAAAAGAGTATCTAACCATTCTACAGCATACGCCGTAGAAGCCAGGGAGATCATCGCACCCAAAGTGGATGATATAGTTCAGATCTACGACGAGGGTTCCAGGCTACTATGGAGCCTGGCCCGGGTCATCGATCTTCATAAAGGAAAGGATGGTCAGGTACGTAGAGTGAAAATAAAAGCACGCGGTGGGACCGTCAGTCGACCGGTAGTATTACTCTACCCATTAGGAGTACAAGCGAGAGAAACTTAGGATGTTTTTCTCGAGTTGCCGAAACCAAACCAGGCATCCCTGCCCGATGCGAACGACGAGCAAGGGGACAAAATTTGCCTGGTCACCCGTGACAAGGGAGACAGCTTAGACACAACAGCTGTGCGTGAGCCAGGCGCTGCTAGACCCAAAAGAGCTGCGGCTCTCGTTGCAAGAAAGTAAGTTGACACTCAGCTACAATAAGTGACAATACGCATTTCTCTCGGGCGGGAGTGTGTGGGGAACAAAACAAACAATGCCTCGTCGGAGGAAGGAAAACTGTAAAGTGTATATTGTTGGAACCATCTAGTTCAGTATGACGTGGATATCCAGAGTTTTTGGGATATATGGTGAGTGACAGTGGTCCTTGATGTTTTCCCTTCTCATCCCTTTCTCAACTTCCAATGGGGTTCCCGCTCTGTGCTGCCTCCTAGATGTTTTCCCTCTGTCGTATTGAGTAAAGGGCCAAGGTATTTCCCTTTATCTCGGAAGTATATCGTTCTAAGATTTTCCAGTAGTTAAATGCAAATCATGTTTTTAGGATGATACGAGTAAAATATGGTAAGAGAGCGTACATTGTAGTTGCTGTAATTTGAAGTAAACCATCTTTGTGTTAAAATGTCCTGAGGTTGAGTACGTAATTCTTGATGCCGGTCTGCGGGCACTTTGAAGACGGTAACCGCTTGGGTTACTAGCCTTAGGGCCGGCAGTGCGTTTCGAACAATGGTGAGTGTAGCACTCTTAATTTCGGTGCTCTCCCAAGATATCACGACACATCTATAGATACCAATAACATTTTTCAATAGGCTATGAGACCTCGAGACTAGAATAGTTGAGTGACTGTAGCAGTAGAAAGAACTAACATAAAATAAGTAGATTTATCAGCTGTAGTTACACTAGTATCATTAGTTACCAAACAATGACAGCACATCTAACAACGATCGTAGAAGACCATTGAGGTGTCCATACGTGAAGACAGAAATCCCGCCGAAATCCAAGTAAGTTTCATAATACAATTCAATGATATGTATCATAGCGATGTGTCGATCTCATTCAAAGTTGTGTGATATAATATATGTAAAGGCCTGTAAGGTGTGATATGTATAGACATACAGCCGTTTCCCCCTAGTTAGGGGGGTGGCTAAGTTAGGCAGACGCAGAGGGGGGAGGTGCCCAATCTCCCCGTCACAAGACCGCCGTGTCCCTGCCGAGACTCGATCTCGCGACATGCAGCACCAGTGGCTGACACTGCAGTCGGATACGCTAACCACTCGGCCACGGCGGCCGATATGATATGGGAAAGGAAATAATTTCCCAAATATGGTGTTCATTGTGATGCCATGAGCGGTGCGTATGGTGTTCATTGAGATGCCATGAGCGGTGCGTATGGTGTTCATTGTGGTGCCATGAGCGGTGTGCGTTGGTGTTCATTGTGATGCTATGAGCAGTGTGCGTATGGTGTTCATTGTGATGCCATGAGCGGTGTGCGCTTGGTGTTCATTGTAATACTATGAGCGGTGTGGGTATGGTGTTCATTGTGATGCCATAAACGGTGTTCGTTTGGTGTTCATTGTGATGCCTTGAGCGGTGTACGTATGGTGTTCATTGTGATGCCTTGAGCGGTGTACGTATGGTGTTCATTGTGATGCCATGAGCTGTTGGGATGACGTAGCAACCTGATCATTGTGATGCCACAAGAGGTGATGCGGGTGTGGCATGTGTTAATTTTATTGCCACTAGAGGTGTGGAGGGTGTGTGTCAACGTGTTCATTTTGCCAACATGAGAAGTGATGAGGTTGTGACGTGTGTTCATTTTAATGCCACTAGAGGTTTGCAGGATGGGAAAATGTCTTCATTATGATTCCATGAGAGATGTTGTAGATGTGACAATATCTGCGTAGGATTCCTCGTGATATGCGTAGTGAATAGTAATGTGTTCATTACAATGCAACGAGCGTCCTATAGCAGGGTTCCATCTGTTACATCTGTCGGAGTGCTATTTTTCATAACTTCATCAGAACTTCAGTCGTTGTTTTTTAATTGCAGCACCTTCGGATAACGTGCCACGGTACCCTTTTGTTAACCCTCCCTGAGGCTCGTTTTTGCCCCACCCTCTCTCCTCAAGGCGTGGTCAGGGGCGAGCAAAGGTTGCATGTCTGCCTCAGCCACATTTATCCCTGGCCCAATCATGAATAAAGGAAAAAACAACATAAAGAAGCACGAATGATCTGTGGCCGTGCCCTCGTGTTGAGGGCGATGACGAGACAATCACTCGCGCATGAGGCTAAACATTTGTTGCTGTTACATTCTTCCTGTTTATCGCACTGTTGGGTCTTGCCTGTCAACACACTCCGCATCGCGTCATGAGAGTGGGCCAGAGGTTGAGTCACAGTAAGCCGCGTGTTTGGGGTTAAAGTCAGCCACAGATAGATGCAAGCAGTGGAATGTCTAGTCTGACGGTGTAGTCTTAGAAACTTTTCAGTCTCGTGAAGCGCTTTCTACTCTGCTAGTCAATTCGTACCCTGTTAATTGATTCGAGCACTGACTATCGTTTCCTACCCTTTCATTGATTCCTAACCTACCGAATGATTCCAATCCTATTAACCAATATTTACTTTTATGATTAGTTACTGCGATGACAATAAAATCTTTCCTTGAGGAAGATTTTTCAGAATTCTCGACTTCCTCCACCCCAAGGTGTGAGTGGCTGCTATGACATCAGTTGTTTACATTGACAGTAGGGACTCCCACGGATACCATCGCGCTACTGCCAGCAATCGATGAGTTCGGTTCATACCCTGCTGATTGATTCCTGCCCTGCTGACCCATCCTGTACCCTGCTGATCAATCCCTACATTGATAATCGATTACCAGGAACCCTGCTTATCGGTTTCCCTAGCTGATCGATTCCTGCCCTGAGTATCATATATTGCTGATTGGCAGGTTACTCTTTGCGCTGTGACGGCTGGGAAAGAAGATCATCGGAAGATCAGGAATAGAGAAAGGACGCGCGAGGCACAACATTTTTCAAATAATTGTCTGTCCTGGAATATTTCTTCACACATATTCACTGCATAGTAGCAAACAAACATTCTCATATAGTAGCAAGTTAGCATCCATATGGAAGCAAACAAACATTTACATAATTATTTAGTTTTTTTTTTGTGCTCGAAACTAATGGAAAATGTGATATCCACATTTTATTTGGAAGATTTATTCATAATTTTTGTCCAAAGAATTTCTCATTTAAACTTGAGTTACGAATGGAAATGTATCGAGTATTTCTCGATACTTTATACAATATTCTGGCACAAATGCCATTTGTTTGAGCTTTTTCAATCCATTCGTAAAGAAATAGCTCGAAACGGACAGTGATCAATAAAGGAAGGGATAGGGAAGTGACACAGAGTTGTTTACATGCATGGATAAATGGTCAGTCCACTTATTTTCCTGGTAATCTCGCGGGAGGATCAATGATACAGTAGAGTGGCAGAATAGAATAGTCTAACGAGGCTAAGGAGGGTGAAGATTTAAAGCCACAGTCGAGGGAGTTTATGCAGAACTGTCAACTTTGTACAGAGAGGTTAATTGACAACACCTATAATACTCTGACAATTGATTGACTTAATTATTATTTAGTTACAATGACACGTTGACAAAATTTCGAAAATATCAGAAAACACAGATGGTACTAACCAAGTCTTCGTCAGCATTAGCGTTTCTGAAGGCCACATTATCAATTTTGATACTCTTAATATTAACATATAGCTTAGGTTAGTAAGTAAATTCAGCTCTACATCATACCAACCAATGGACATTGTTGGAGGACATTCTCTATTCTCCACTTTTTTATATGTCTAAACAGATAAAAGCGTTACGTTGGACCATTGATTTCAAGAAAAACAAGCCAAGTAAGTATGGTCACAGACATTTGCTTTATCATGACAATTTACTGTTTCAACTGACATTTAATAAAACAAACTGTGGGCTATTACATCACTCACATGCTTGGCTCACGATGACACCAATTTTGAAACCAACTGCATAGTTATCATGGCATGTTACACATGCACACGAAAAATACATTCCATTGAGTCATAATAGATGGGTATAATAAATGAACGGATTTCTAAATGAACACGATAATGAATGAATCTATAACAGGAAACTTATGAATCACAAATAGTTGACACGGTAAATTGTGAGAGAACGTACCATTGGGAGACTTGTGTAAATGAACAGTGAATCTATCATTGGAAAAACTTCAGTCCTCGCCAAGATACGATTCCGCGTCGCAGGGATACGAGTCCAGTTCTCTAGCCACTAGGCCATCCAACACAACATTACCCACGAAAGCTTGATTCACCACTTTGCTGTGCTGGATGGCATAGTAGCTAGAGCACTAGACTCGTATTCCTGCGACGCGGGATCGAATCTTAGCGAGGACTGAAGTTTTTCCAATGATGAATTCACTGTTAATTTACGGTAAATTGTACCGCGGAAGTAGATTAGAATTCAAGAATTTCTGCAGGCACAAATTCAAACAAGTATAATTTTAGTTCACGTTTGCAGGTAGCTATACTTCTACTCGTCCTTATATCAATGGCAATCGAATTCCAAGTTTTAGCAGCTCTATATTTTAAAAATACTCCGGACTGTGTTAAAGAATGACGGGGAATTTGCCAATTCGCATTGTTACGAAGATCATACATAGTTATGTTTAATAAATTGTTTGTGAGTATTCGTTTCAATAGCAAGTACAACACAGGTTTACGATCGCCGTTGTTACTTAAGTGGTAGCGACGGTTGCCTCCAACGCATCGTTTGACTATAGACGTCAGAGCCATTCACCTTCCCTACCTGACGACAACTCTCAATGCCCCGTCGGCTCAAACTTGCGTCTCAAGATCTTTATAACACTAAACTAGAAAATTCGTTGAATGGGAAAAAGTAAGCTGGCATATGATTAGTGAGAGACACCTTAATAGGTATGAATTGGGTGACATTGCCTTTGCGGCGTCCTGTTCTTCACACCGTACAATAAAGGTTCGTTTTTTGAACATTTCATAGTGGCTGCTAAACATCTATGAAATCGTATCATATATTGTTCACCTACTTCATAAATATCACCTCCTGCCCTGAAACGACAAATGAAGAGCGCCGACGCATACCTGCCTAATTGTGGTTAATGTTTGTTATTATGTGTAGTCCTGTGCTCTGTCCTGTGCGTTGTCCTGTGCGTTGTCCTATGCGTTGGCTGCCTTCGCAGGTACTTTTTTCCCACAGTACTTCACAATCGATGTCCTATCGACACGTTTTACAACTCTGTTTTGTGTCACAGTTAGCAACTCCTGAGCTGCTCCACTTTTTGTATCGATGATTGAGCCTAATTTATATATCTACCCCAGACACGTCCCTTTAAGAGCACAGGTTCAGCCTATCTGATAGCTCTTGCGAGTCCCACCCTCGCTTGGTTTCTTACGGTCCCTTAGAATCTCGGTCAATTGCACGTGGCCAAATACGCTCCGCCCACTTATGTTTTCCTCGAGATTTTGTGATCAGTTTTTGTTGTTCTATAGTGTAGATGAATGTGTTGATTTAACAGCATGAATTAATGGCACAGTGGAATGTAGTATAACTGACTGTTCACGGAATGCAATTATACCGCAAAATTAACGTACAAACGTACAACAAAAGTAAATATCGGTACATTAGTAATTAATGGGAAATAAAACAGAAATGCTAACAGATGAGTTCTACAAAAATATAGTCGTGTACAATGAAATTTTTTTTATATTACATATATAATTCAATATTAATCGACTGGAGTGTGGTATTGGAGAACAAACTCTTGATGAACACGATACAAACCATCACTCATGGAAAGTGTGCAGATCAGAAAACAGCCTATTATGATGATTGCCCTCCTGGCGAGAGAATGCGTGTTGTATGACGGGGGTGGCTGCAACAAAAGGTAGTAATGGGCTACTTCTTTCTCTCTCTGAAGGCGTTGGTGACAACTGGATACTACGAGCGATTGCCAGAAAGAGAGTATCTCTGATACACTGGACACATTTTGAATAAATTGTGATTACATCGTGGGAAAAACGTCAATAGTCAGTATTCAGACTTGCTCGCGAGTCTCGTCACAATCATTGGAAACTCAGTATCTACTCGCCCATCTAATACAACAAAGGATGTAATAATAATAATTATACCAATAATAATAATAATGATAATAATAATAAAAACTTTATTAAAAACCAACAATTGAGAGATCTTATTTTATGGTTACATTGAGAACAAAGTTATAAAATTACCGTAAACAACTAAGAATAAATTACGGCAAACAACTCTATCCTGCCTATGAGTATAGTAATTCTCTCCATCGCCTTGACAATGACGAGGTCGCGAGCGCATCACCAGAGCAGATTGCAACAAAGATTTCATTTGGGGAGTTCATAACTCGAGTCATAAGGCTGTGTGCCGCTTTACGGAACAGTTCCTTGATGTGATCTGATTGGTTTTCAGCAAAAACCCTGCTCGCAGACGTCGAGCGAGGGACCTGCATCAGCCGTCTAAATATGTCATTACAACTCAATGTCAATTTTCTCACGCTATGTTGAAAGTATTTTCCCCACAGTGTATTACAATAAATCGGGTAACAATATGATTTGAAGAGCTGGATTTTAGCTTCCCATGGTGCAAACGAGAATTTTCGTATCAGCATGTTACCAACTGCATTTCGCCGCCTTGTTTGCTTTGCAACATCCGTGTCATCAGTGCAATCTGCTGTGATGATGTGCCCTAGATATTTAAATTCTTCCACATAATCCAGTGCAACACTGCCTAGTTTTATCTGAGTCGACAGGTAGTAACTAGGACCCTTCGGTCTAACTACCATACATACAGTTTTTGCAGTGTTGAGAGAGTCGGTGCTAACAACACCATATCATCCGCATAACTGAGACTGTTAACACAGCAGTTGGCGACATGACACCCTCGATTTTCTTTATTTGGAAGGCAATTCAACTTATCACTATACACGTTACACAAAAGTGGCGATAATTGACCTCCCTGCCTAATTCCGTTTTTTACAATGATAAGTGTCCGATTTCGAACTACCCACCGCACTAGGAATTCCTGTTCCCTGTACCAAAATACAAGCAAGTGCACAATATGAAGAGGGGCTCCTCTCTCAATTAACTTTCTGAACAAAGTCCAATGATTTACTCTATCAAAAGTTTTCTTCGAGTCAAAGAAACACAGAAAAACAGGCGAGTCTTTACTTTTGTAATACTCAACAGTTTGCTTTAATGAGGATATCGCAATTTCAGTTCCATGGCCCTCTTTGAATCCAAACTTACTGTTCACGGTAGACAGAAATGTTTGCAATCTTGCATGAATAACCTGCCCAATAATCTTGGAAATTGAGGTTTCAATGACAATGGGGCGATATTTTATTTATATCAGAAGGGTCCTTCGTTTATATTTCAGAAGAAGAATCGTCATTTCCAACAGTTTTTTTTTTTTGAGGACTTCGACAATCCTCCTAACCTCTGTCACAGAAACCATTTCGTTAAAAGCAGGAACATTGTCGAGGGCGTTCTGCACACAGCCTCTATTCTCTTCCGTATCAACAGAATTCGAAATGTGCTGAAAATGCTCCCCCCAGAACCTTGCAATGCTTGCTTTCCCAGTTCCGCCTGCCACCGCGAGTGGATAGGCTTTCTTTCTAGGATTAAGTGACCGAATTTCTTTCCCAAAATCTTTACATTTACCTTCCCGCAATTTTGATAGAAGAGCCTGTGCACGAAACTGTTGCTGGTTCGCTCTCAAAACCGCAAGATCTCTACGAAACCGTGCCTTTGGTTTCCTCACTGCTACCAAAAGTTGACCTCCCCGAGGCATTCCAGCAATAATTCAATTAAATACGGCTTCTCGTATAGCATTATTCAGTTCTTGTACTCGTTCATTCCTACCTGGGACTTTATATTTGCTCGGTTTTCTGGTGCCAAAAACACGCCGTCCTGCAATTAGTATACACTGCCTCGTACAGTCATACAGATCATTCAATTTTACGTTATCAACACCCTGATTCACTCTGAGAAGCCTATCAGGAAGTTTTCTAAGAAGGGCATCGAGCTCAACATAGAATCTGCCCAGTAGTCCCCTTTTCTCAAATTCCAATAAATCGTCTTAACCTCGGGAGAGTTAGGTTGTCTGGGAGTCTGCATTCCCTCTACACTCAAAGTTACCCCTAGAACACGGTGATACGTGCAGGCAACTTCGGGCAGCAAACGACAGGAAATTGTTGCATCTAATAACAGTGAGGATCTATCCATGAGGTGGAAAGAGAACCGTGATTCACATGCGTGTACGTGTCAGGTGGCAGCAGCTATGTGTCCTGAAATGCAACATTATGCTCAGCAAATAGTTATTCAATCTCAATGAACCTATTTGTGTGTGGGGAGGCATAAAAATCTCCTAAAATACACACTTGTTGTTCTTCTCTACTCTCCAATGTGCCCCCAACCACACCCATGCATCTGAGATATTCCTCCAGATTTCCAATGGAGTTGAAAGGGAAGTAAACATTTAAGAACAGCACAGAGGTCTCATTATAAATGTAACGCTCAGACGAAGGATTCTCGTGCAATCGTACTGTCTAATTTTTAAATGTAGGCTCAGAGATTGTTGCCAAATGAATGTCAAACCCTCATGTGGCCTTCCCACTCTGATTTCTCTCGTCTCATCAACAGAGGAAATTGAGAATGAAGCTATATTTTCTCCCAGAGATGACGGTAAATTTGGCTGCCAAGGATGAAGCCACGTCTCCTGCAAAGCTACTTACTCAGTTGTTATGATCAATATTTTGTGCAAATTGTGCTGCATAGCTTAAAGTAACATTCTCTCATCTGAGGCGTGTAGCATTTGGAGATGGGGCTGTGAAACCTACAATGTGCACGCACGTGTGGCTATCAGTAACAGTTGAGAAGGTTACAGGTCATTATATCATATGCCAAACTTAAACTCGGCATCATTTAGCACGTCTGTTCGATTGGATAATTAAACATGTTGAATTAAATCATCAATAAATTTTGAATAATTTTATAACGGCAACAACATGTACCGAAGACATATACCTACACTACTACCATGTTTGATTTTCATTCCAGCTCTATTGCGAAATTTAGTTCTTCTAGGCAATAATTTCGTTGGATGCATTCGTTCTAGGGCAAACTAATTGCTGAGAAGAAACAGGATTTGGCAACTCCGCTTGGATGAGGATAACACAAAGTAGGGTTGTATAACTTCATTAGTTAAGATGTGACTTATTGTTGATGAAATAATTGATGTCAGATTGTAGTAATTTATTTATTCTCTAACTATATTTTTATAACTGTTCATACATCCAGAATAACGGAGACTTGAACGCCAGTGATATCGTACAATCGATTTGCAGGCTAGTCAGCCAAGGTCTCAGTCAATGCGCGGATAAAGTCTGCATGCACAATAGATGCTGCAACTCCGCTCCAGACCACTCCACAAAACACCACTTCACTCCACATCTCTCCACATTACTCCACACCAAACCTCTACAAACCAATCCACACCCCTTTACACCACTCCACACCACTCCACTTCACTCCACACCATTCCACACCAAACCAATCCACACCAAACCACTCCACACCAAACCACTCCACACCAAACCACTCCACACCAAACCACTCCACACCAAACCACTCCACACCAAACCACTCCACACCAAACCACTCCACACCAAACCACTTCACACCAAAACACTTCACACCAAACCACTTCACACCAAACAACTCCACATCAAACCACTCCACACCAAACCACTCCACACTTAATCTCTCCACACCAAACCAATCCAAAACATTCCATACCACAGCACCTCACTCCACACCACTCCCTACCACTCCCCACCAATCCACTCCATACCACTCCACCTTGTCCACACCACTTCTTATCCCTCTACACAACGTCACACCACTCCACACAACTCCACGCCACTCCACAATACTCCACACCACTCCACACCCCTCCACACCCCTCCACACCACTCCACACCACTCCACACCACTCCA